>JARYGA010060862.1:39110-80502 GCA_030545235.1 Helianthus tuberosus | reverse complement strand
ATATTAGACTTAGTTATTTGATACATATTCATTATGATTCAAACCAAAAATGGTCAACAAAAAAGAAAAGACTGTTTTTAGACCCATTTAACCCACTTTTTAAACTCATAAATACAATTCAAACCAAAAATGGTCAACAAAGTCATAAAACTATTCAATTTATCTAAAAATAATACAATAAAATAGAGTTTTTTGCTGTTATAGTGCTCTTTTAGAAAACTTAATCACAACTAATGCTGGGTTCAAAAAAGTTGCACAAGTAATGCCACCGGCCTAAGGGTGTAAACGAGCCGAGCCAAACCCGAGCTCAACTGTGCTCGAGCTCGGCTCGTCATGTTTTTATGAAGCTCGAGCTCGAGCTCGGTTCAGTTCGAGCACACTTATTTGAGCTCGAGCTCGGCTCGCAAGTAAAGCCCAAAGCTCGAGCTCGGCTCGACTCGGCTCGGGCTATTTTGAGAACAACCTCAAACGAGCTAAAAGCTCGGCTCGAGCATGCTTCATTATCGCTTGAACGAGCCAAAGCTCGGCTCGAGCTCGACTCGCCAAAGTATTGGGCCACTTTATAAAATACATATTTAATGAAATGATTGGGGTCCTGGGACCCCGACCCACATTATGTGGGTGCAGCCGCCCCTGCTGATCGGTAGCAAGTTTTACCTCCTGAAATCGCCATATAGGCATGGACGGGACCGTGTAAATGTTGGTAAGATATTAGTCACTATTGATAAAAAATGATGTAAATTAATAGATCTCAACAAAAACTCACAGTGTTAACTGCGAAAGGCCTGGTGGCAATGTAGTTTCACTGTGAGTGAACAAGAAATAATCCTCTAGCAAAAGATCCAACCTACAAATAAATATTTCAGGAATTTATTAAAAAATATCAAATTTATAAAGAAAAAAATATCAGAAAACCAGAACAGATGGGCTGAGAATACCAGGTTTCATGAGGCTGCAAAGGTCAACCCAAACTCTATCACTCATTCCAGTCATTTCGACACCAGTAATAATAGCTTTGGTCACTCATTCCAGTTGTTCGTTGCAGCTCCGGTTCTACACGAATCAGCAACGTCTTGCACCAGGCTGCAAAAACAATATATTAACTTTGGATCTGTAATCCATTTGAATAAAAAAGACGCATTAGCTATAATAGTGCATACCTATATGCATTGCTGGTCTAAAACTTGGTCACAAAACCAATGATAAGCCCAGCCCCAGCCCAAAGACCAACACAAACGCACAACAAAAGTTGCCAGCAAACAAATTTACGATTTTAAATATGAAAAAAATGCAACTTGCAACAAACGCTTGAGGGAATTTACAAAATTTAATCAATATGTTATCCTAAAGGCAATGGCCATATACATCTTTCTTGTCTAACTGTATTCAATCAACTTCTCACAAGCAGATATTCATATCATCAACTCTTTTCCATTAATCAAACAACATTAATGTTTACTAAACAAGATGAGAAGTGAAAATCTTCCAATTCTATAATATAATCTCATACAACTGTAATCACTGAATCACTAAACAAACCAAATCAATAATGTCAAATAACATCCATGGAAATTAATTCTGAAAACTAAGAATTTATACGCTTTCATAAAGAGAACCCATTTTAACCACATGATAATTCAATATGTTTGAATTCCCCCAATATGAAACCCTAGACGAGAGTTCACCTTTTCTGGTCGCAATATGAGGAGGGATCATAGGAAATTCCAATCCCCGTGGCCTGCAATTAGAACCAAGCCTCAAATCTGCTTCACTTGAACTCAAATCTACAGATCTAAAACTCTCCTAATCGAACAATTCAGAAACCTAGATCATCTCCGGTACGGAGGGAACAAATGCACGTTTAAGAACTAACGCTAATCTCATAGATAAAAGGGATTCACAAAGTCGATCTTCTCAAATTGAAACCAAGAACAGATATGGTAAGAGGTGGGAACCCTTACGAGATGATTAAAAGTTTAGATATATAAGTGTGGCTATTGTATATTATTTGGTCACACAATTTTTTTTGTTCGTGGCTTTTGCTATTATTCTATAACACAAAATAAAATTAAAGTGCCAATGGTGAGGCTAATGGCTATGTACAGTCATATTAAAATTTCTTATCTAACCTTTGATCACATATATTTTATATGACATTTACTATTAGTTCGTCACACAAAAATAAACAAAGTAACGATGGTGTGACGAATGTTTATATAAAGCCACATAAAATCTTGTAATTTTAAGTGTGACTATTGTCTAACCTTCGGTCACACAAAATAGTATATGTGGCCATATATATTAACTTTTAGCCACACCGTCACACAAATAATGTGGTTGTGTATCATATTTAGTCACACTTTTTATAGTGTGGCTACTAAATGTCTTAGTTTCCCCCCAAATATGTGCTTTTAGCCACATCATTAAAAAATACCATAGCCGTAGATCACATTTTGCCACACATTTCTAGTGTGGCTAATAAATGTCACATTTTTTTTCTTAAAATGTGGCTAAAGGTTTCAAAAACATGTATTTTTGGCCACATAAAACAATTACCGTGTTCGTAGAACACATTTGGCCACACGTTTTTTAGTGTGACTAGTAAACGTCACAGTTTTTTTCTCAAAGTGTGGCTAAATGTTTGAGCTGTTATATAATGGCCACATGAATACGTAAAATGTGTGGCGATAAGTGGGCTGAAAGTTTTTCAAATGTTAGAAATGACCATTAGCCACACATTTAATCAAAAGTGTGGCTGGACGGTTTGGCCATATGTGTGGCCGTAGGTGGTTTTTGACGTAGTGGTGGCGGCCAAGGGTTTCGCCAGGTTTTACCTTGTTGCGGCCCGCGTAAGGGTTGAGGTGTGGCTTACATGGCCCGCCTCAACTCCAAAAACTCCATTTTTAATTAATTTTAATAATATTTAAGGTATTCGGGGTCCGTTTTCGCGTATGGGGTGTATTTTAAGACATATTGGGATATTTAAAAAAATATATCAGGGTGTCGAAAATAATTCAAGGGTGTTGGTTTTCTTTAGGGTTGTTATATCCTCCCCACCTTGTTTTAGAGCTCGTCCTCGAGATCTACTGGAATAAGTGTGGATATTTCTTTTGCATTTCCGATTCAAGCTCCCATGTATACTTTGGTCCTCTTTTGGAGTCCCACTTCACTTTGACCAGAACTAATCTCTTGTGCTTGAGGTTCTTGACTTTCTTGTCTTCAATCAGCAGAGGCCTTTCTACAAACTTGAGTTGTTTATTTACCTCTATACCTTTTAGAGGTATTACAAGTGATTCATCAGCTAGGCATTTCTTGAGATTAGATACATGAAATACATCATGTATTCCTGCCATTTCTTCTGGCAGTTGTAGCTGATAGGCTACAGGTCCTATTCTTCTAATAATCTCAAAAGGTCCAACATACCTGGGACTTAGCTTTCCTCTTTTGATGAATCTTACCACTCCTTTCCAAGGAGAGACTTTTAATAATACTCTATCCCCAACTTGAAATTCTAACGGTTTGCGTCGGTTATCGGCATAGCTCTTCTGTCGATCTCGTGCTGCTTTCAGTCGTTCCTTCACTTGAATGATTTTGTCAGTTGTTTCTTGTACTATCTCAGGTCCAGATAGTTGCTTTTCCCCAATTTCTGCCCAACAGACTAGGGTTCGGCACTTTCGTCCATAAAGTGCTTCAAATGGTGCAGCATTGATACTTGTGTGATAACTATTATTATAGGAAAATTCTATTAAAGGTAAATGATTGTCACAATTACCTCCGAAATTAATTACACAAGCTCTAAGCATGTCTTCCATTGTCTGAATTGTTCTTTCACTTTGCCCGTCTGTTTGAGGATGATAAGTTGTACTTAGATTTAACTTGGTTCCCATGGCTTTTTGGAAACTTGCCCAAAAATGAGAGGTAAAACGTCTGTCCCTATCAGAAATAATTGATAAAGGTATTCCATGTAATGAAACTATTTCATTTACATATAATTTAGCTAGCTGTTCCATACTGAAAGTTTCTTTCATTGGTAGGAAATGAGCTGACTTGGTTAGCCTATCTACAATCACCCAGATTGTATCATTGCCTTTTCTTGTTTTGGGTAATTTAGTAACAAAATCCATTGTTATCAATTCCCATTTCCATACTGGCATTTCTAATTGTTGCAGCAATCCTGAGGGTTTCTGATGTTCAGCTTTAACTTGTGAACAAGTTAAACATTTAGAAACATAGGTTGCTATGTCCTTTTTCATTCCTATCCACCAGAAATTCTTTCTTAAATCCTGGTACATTTTATCATTTCCTGGGTGCATCGTGTATTTAGACTTATGGGCTTCTTCTAATATACGATGGCGCAAGTTTCCTAACTTAGGTATCCACATTCTTTTCTTATGGAATCTCCAAAGTCCATCTATTCCTTGTTATAATTCCTTAATCATACCTTTTAATTTTTCAGTATCATCCTTGATTACTGATTCTTGTGCTTCTCTTATCTGATCATTTAAATCTACTTGTAGATTTAATTTAAGAGAACGTACCCTTTTTGGCTTTTCGTGATATTTTCGGCTTAAAGCATCAGCTACTACATTTGCTTTTTCTTTATGATACTGGATATCACAATCATAATCATTAAGCATCTCCATCTAGCGTCTTTGTCTCATATTCAATTCTTTTTGCTCGAAAACATACCTTAAACTTTTATGATAAGTGAATATGGTAAACTTACTACCATAAAGGTAATGTCTCCAAATCTTAAGGGCAAAAATTATGGCTCCTAATTCTAGATCATGGGTTGAATAATTCTCTTCATGATTCTTAAGTTGTCTAGATGCGTAAGCTATAACCTTTTGGCGTTGCATCAACACACATCCATAACCTAGTTTGGAAGCGTCACAACAGACTACAAAGTCTTCAGTTCCTTCTGGTAACGCTAGTATGGGTGTATGGGTTAGTCTTTGCTTAAGAATTCTAAATGCTTCTTCTTGTTTTGGTCCCCATTCAAACTTAATGGATTTACAGGTTAACTTAGTTAAAGGAATGGCTATTCTAGAAAAATATTGAATAAATCTTCTATAATAACCAGCCAATCCTAAGAAACTTCTAACCTCGGTTGGTGATTCAGGGGTCTTCCATTTGGTAATCGCTTCGATCTTAGATGGATCTACATGAATTCCTTCATGGTTAACTAAATGTCCAAGAAATTGTACCTGTTCTAACCAAAACTCGCACTTTGAAAACTTAGCATAGAGCTTTTCCTTTCTTAATAAACTTAAAAGTGCGTGCAAATGCTTTGCATGATCTTCCTTACCTTTAGAATAGATGAGAATATCATCAATAAAAACAATTATGAATTTATCCAAATATGGCTTGCATATTCGGTTCATCATGTCCATAAATGCGGCTGGGGCATTGGTTAAACCAAATGGCATGACAGTAAATTCATAATTACCATACCTTGTTCTAAATGCGGTTTTAGGAATGTCCTCTTCCTGTACCTTTAATTGATGATATCCTGACCTTAAATCGATTTTTGAGAAAAATCGAGCTCATTGCAATTGATCAAACAGATCATCGATTCTTGGTAATGGATACCGATTCTTAATTTTGACCTTGTTCAATTCACGGTAGTCAATGCACATACGCATTGATCCGTCCTTCTTTTTAACGAATAAAATTGGTGCTCCCCATGGCGACGAGCTTGTCTGTATAAATCCTTTCTCCAACAATTTGTCTAATTGTTTCTTTAGTTCCTGCATTTCTGCGGGTTCCAAACGGTAAGGTGCTTTGGCAATCGGTGCTGTTCCTGGCAGTAGATGAATTCTGAATTCAACTTCTCTGTCCGTCGGTAGTCCTGGTAATTCTTCCGGAAATACATCTGAAAACTGAGACACTACTGGAATGTCTTTTAGTTCTTTTCCTTTAGTGTTAGTGATTATAGAAATCAAATACACTATAGATCCTTTTCTTATATAGCTCGCAGTTTTCATCACAGAGATGAATTTAGTGGATCTAGATGGTTTATCACCTTTAATTGTGATCTTTTCACCCTTTGGTGAATTTACTTGAATCGACTTTTGATCACATAAAATATTAGCTTTATTGGCTACTAACCAATCCATTCCTAATACGATATCAAATCCTGCCAGATCCATTAGGTACAAGTTTTCAATATACTTTTGATTTAAAATTTCTACTCTTGCTCCCTGCAAAATTTCAGAAATCCTAATCGTTTTTCCATTTGCGGTCTCTACTAGACATTCTTGTGGAAGTTTAGTTAATGATTGATTAAGAAGTTTGCAAAATGAAGTATTAATAAAACTTTGGTTTGCACCAGAGTCAAATAATACTTTAGCAAATATATCATTAACTAAAAACGTACCGGCTATGACGTCCGGAATCATTTTGGCTTCATCTGCTGTTAGCACAAATGCTCTAGCATTTTTAGTGTTCTTGTTGTTCGTGGCTGGAGCTAGTTTTGGATAGTTCGGCTTGGTGTGACCCTTTTCTCCACAATTGAAGCATAGTCCATTACTGGATTTTCTCCTACAATCTTCTTCCTTGTGTCCTGGTAACTTACAGAAATTGCAGTGAGCGAAGCATTTTCCCGAATGCTTCTTCTTACAAGCTTTGCAGTATGGTGTAGAGGTAGAACCTATATTCCTACGATTGGAATTCCCAGAACGGAATTCTTGAGTAAGTCTTTGGGTTAGGTTTCTCCTCTGGTCTTCTTCACTAGTACGGATTAATTCATCTGTCAAGGTATTGGCTAGTTCTACAACTTCTTCTATAGTTTGGGGTCTAGCTGCCTTGACCACATGTCTAATCTCTCCAATTAATCCCCAGATGTAACGGGAGATTAATACAGGTTCAGGTGATGCAAGGGTTGGTACTATTCTAGCATATTCAAAGAATGTGGTAATATAACCCTTACTATCTACCCCGGTCATCCTTAGGTTTAGAAACTTATTCGCTATCTGTTCCTTTTCATTGGGAGGGCAGAATTTCCTTTCTACTATATTCTTAAATTCCTCTTATTCCATGTTGTATACCCTATTACTTCCTCTTGACTGGAGGATAGTGTTCCACCATTCTAAGGCTGAGTTTTTAAATAGATTAGAAGCAAACATTATCTTGTCTTCTTTAGCACACTTGCTTATTTTTAAAACAGCCTCAGTCTTTCCTATCCAGCGTAGAGCTGCAATGGGTTCTTCATTGCCCGAGAATTCTATTGGTTTGCATGACCAGAATTCTTTATAAGAACAACCGTAAGACACGGTTCTTCTTCTTTTAGGAATGGGCACTTGAAGTACAGGTCCATTGATTACGCTGTTTTCTGGTTCAGTTGGTCGCTTACTGCTATGTTTACTTTTATTATTCGCTTCCTGAACCGTTTGAATAATAAATGGCATTGCATCTATGATTCCTTGTGCCACTATGTGTTGGATAGCACTATTATCCACTTGGTTTCCATTGTTATTGATGCTCGGATTCTCATTAACCAAGTTAATGTTACTCTGGTTATCATTATTCAGATTTCCTTGATTTTCTTCGTCGGCCATCTGAATTTTAAACATTTACCATGTATTAATATCACAAATTAATATTTAATATAGCCAATCACATGACACGCATTTTGGTCAAAAGCGTCGATCATTGCGATTTAACTCTATTCATATAATATGCATCTATTACACACCAGTACTGAAATTAAAATTACAATACCGACCGAAATTTAAAGTTACACTACTAATAATAGGCATCCGTAGTTTTTTTTTCATACACACATATTATTATTATTATTATTATTATTATTATTATTATTATTATTATTATTATTATTACTACTACTACCGTTTCCACCATCACATTCATGGATATGGATTCATCCAGAAATCCATATTGCGCTCGTCGTACTTCCAGACGAGTCGCTCTCCCACCTGTCTCATTCTTTCACTACTCTCTAAAATTTCCTCACCAAATGTCCTAAGTTCTTGTACATTTTCTTGACTCATTGGGGGTGCAGGTTCTAGGACTGGGTTCGGAATCTGGGGTGCGGGTTCCTGGTATGGAGGTGTAGGTGCCTGGAATTGGTAAGGATTTTCTAAAATCTCCCTAATGTATACATCATTATTGTAATAGGGATCTAGAGGGTCCAAACCTGGGTAGGCTCCTAAGTTTGGCATGGGCGTGTCTTCATATATCGGGTAGCGTTGCACATAGTCTCGAACGTCATCCCACCATGGGTCGTAATTTGGGTCTAATGGATTTGGTGCTGGTACCCTAGGTATTTCCTCCGGGTTGAAATCATGCATCTCTACTTGATTTTCAGGGTTTTCTATTTCCATTGGTTGGTCAGGAATTGGTGGTTGTGGTTGTGGTTGGGGTGCTATCATTTGTTCCAGATTAGGGTCAGTTGCAGTGGTTGCTAGGATGTGGATATTGGCTATACCCCTATTAATCATATCTTGGGCATAAGCATCAGTTTCTCTTTTGGCTGCGGCTAGTACTCTCTGGTCTTGTAACTTTTTCATACGCTCATGTGCCCCTCGACTGAACCATCCTCTCTTTTTCTGAGGGAATGGCTCTTCAGACTGAGCCTTAAACACGAATATTCCTTCTTCCGTATCAGCAGAGTACCCCGAGAGGGCAGGCTGAGAAGAGGCACCTTCACTTCTAGGCGAACCTGACAATTGACGGTACGCGTCAGATGGTCCTTGGTCGCTCATACTGTAAACTAACAAATAGTCAAATAACACATAACAAGGAAATACAATTATACACGTATTCCCGTAATTTATTTCCTAACAATTTGAATTTTGATGTCAGCAGAACACTTCAGTGGCTGAATCAGTGGCTTAGCTCTGATACCACCTTCTGTCGCAACCCCCGATCCCTATTTCCTCGGGAACGGGCGGCCGCGAGCCAGTTTCGGTGGTATCTGGTATTGTCTAATTTGGCAGCGGAATTTTCATCAGGTCCGTAGTTAGGAAATATTGGATCAGAGTAAAATACCACATTTTCATAATATTAAACACATGGGATAAAACCCAAGTTTGCAGTACACACATTTTCATAGGAATAAATCTTATTTTTATTTAAAAAAAACATCTATTTTAATTTAGGTAACTTTATTGCCACTTTTCCAAGCCTTCAGTGCTGTCCAGCTGGCTTCTATTTGGCTTTCACATTTTGTTACCTGAAACGCGTTTAAAAACATTTTGTCAGTGGGAAACACTGGTGAGTGAATCTCAGTTTAATCAAGTTTAATAAAAACCATTGTACAGTATTGAGGGCGATCTCGCAATTACATTTGTTTCCAAGTTATATCAATTAACATCCATGGTACTGTCAGACCCGACTTGTGGAAATGTTACCCCTCGCAAGGCAGTAATATAACTTTGTATACAAAATCCCAACATACTCATGATAATTGTATCCTTACAAATACTCAATAACTGCTTAATATATAATTAATTAATTAAGTGAGGTTTTGTAAAAACAATTTACAAAAAGGAGATTACTCACAAAAAGGTTTACACAAAAAGAAGGATTACTCACATTGCTGTCTTAGATTATCCTTTAGGGTTTACTGGTGACAATCTATAATTTACACAAATGCACACGTGTTAGTATAATAACCTATTTTAACATTAGTAATACCCTCCCCGAGACGACATTCCAACGACTACGTTGGGCAGAACCACGACAGCCGTTACGGAACCTTAGATCAATCGGGCAGAGTATCTAATACGTATCCAGGGGTTATAATACTTACAACGGAGCAGAACTTCGCTACTTAGGGGGGTATTATACCCGTGTATAATGCCTACACTTAAATTTTGAGATTGAGAAAAGAAATCTGAACGAATTCGACTGAAGGCCACTGCATGCAATTTATAGGGCTGAAACCTGACTTCCTCGCGGCCCGCGTCAACGCTGGTCAACAGCGTAGCTGATCCAGGTCAGCTAGTAGGTTCAACAGGTGTTGGGCCACGTGGCGGCCCAGGGTTTCCCCAGGTTTTACCTTGTCGCGGCCCGCGTAAGGGTTGAGGTGTGGCTTACGCGGCCCGCCTCAACTCCAAAAACTCCATTTTTAATTAATTTTAATAATATTTAAGGTATTCGGGGTCCGTTTTCGTGTATGGGGTGTATTTTAAGACATATTGGGATATTTTAAAAAATATATCAGGGTGTCGAAAATAATTCAAGGGTGTCGGTTTTCTTTAGGGTTGTTATAGTTGGCTACCTGGTCGGGGGTTAAGGGAATGGTTTGGTAAGAGTCTTGCCTTGTTCAGTGTATAGATCCTGCAAGGACCTGGGTCAAGTTTAGTAGGACGTCCTTCAATACCCACTGGTATTGGATGGCGGGGGTTCGAACTCCTTGACCCCTCATATGTAAGCTACTATTAAAACTTTAACCCGGCTACTCAGGATTGTATCCCTGCTGACTCAAACTACTTAGCCGAGGGTAACGTCACCTTGAAAAGAGGGGCCTACCACATTATGCATTAATAACTTAATTAATTATCTTTCAATAATCCAACCCTTTAGGATTGTATCCTTGCTGACTCAAACTACTGGGTTGAGGGTAACGTCACCTTCAAAAGAGGGGCCTACTACTATAACTAAGATAATCTCTTAAAAAGTGCGAAAGTGCGAAAATAATCAAAGGTTACACTAAAGGCGAGTCGGATCCAAGTGATTCATCTTGTCTATCTGTTTTTTTTTAATTTTTATTTTCAGCATTTTTAGTTAGTTTTATTTTCTTGTTTTAAAACCTTTTTCTAAATTTTTTATTTGATTAGACGTTGAGGATAAACCGGTATTAAAAGCTCTTGTGTCCTTGGACGACCTCGGTATCTTACCAACACTATACTACGCTCACGATGGGTGCACTTGCCCATATGTGTGTTTAGTGTTAGTAAATGTCGTGTTTTATAAATTTAAAACTTGGCTAAAGTGTTAAAAAGGGCTTAAAATATACTTTAAAAACTATACGACACTCACACGCATCAGGAATCATCGGGGCGCGGCACTGAGCGAAACAGATTGTCCAGGAGAATCCATAACAACTATTAGTTATAATATATTAAAGGTTCATGTCCCATACCATAAACATATAAAATAAAAACAGTTATTACAGACATTGTTCTCAAAGACAAATTTATCCATTCCGATAACTCAGATTTCATTTAATTGTTTGATTCTAAGACTCCATCCTAACTTGATTTCCACATAGCAGCAAAGCATCCTAAGCACCTGTCGCATACGTTAAAGTAAAGTCAATACACATAGTGTAAATGTGAGCATACAAGTTTGATATAGTATAATAGAGTTCGAAATAGTTTACGCATAACCAACATGTATCATGTATAATGCGAAGCTAGTAGGTTATCGGCAATGAAATATGCACAGACTAGATTGCGAGTTGTAGAATGCGTAACACATATCACCACTGCGACATGTGAGAGGTAACCTTAACAACCCCTGTCCACGACAGGTGCTGAGTCCAAACAAATAGTACTATCGTTGTTGGTGCATTTATGTCTATCGCCTCCGTCAATGCGAGTCGTAGCTGAAAAGGATTGAATCTAGCCTTTTATTGTAATATTTAGATGAAAAGGGCAAGGTGGCATTATTGTAAATAAGGGAAACTCTCCTTATATGCTTTGCCTATAAATAGAATCCTTAGGGTTAGGATTTAGGACTTTTGCGACTTTTGCTCATTTGAGATTTGGAGCTTGGAGCTTAGGGAGAGAAAGTCTAGAGAGAGAAAGTCTTCGTAGGTGATTCACGGTGATTGTACTCATCATATCTTTCAATAGAATCACGTTAAATTTTACGTTCTTGTGTTCGGTCACGTTCGTGTACGGATTCTGCACGTCACACGTTCGGTTCGCAATCGTTTCGAAAGTCAAAACCGGTCCTAACAAGTGGTATCAGAGCAGGAGCTCGATTGCACGGATCAAACACACTGTTTCGCACGGAATTTCATCAGATTCAGATAAAAAAACGGATCAGATTTGCTCAATTTCTTCATTTCTCATCTTCTTCACGTTTTTATCAGAAAATGGCCAAATTAAACAAGTTTTTGCGGTTAAAAATTGCTGATTTTTGGATATGTTGTGCGAACATACTTGATCTAAAAGCCTACAAAGTTTCAGATCTTAATTCAAAGCGGTTTGAAAGAAATCTAGATTTTTGTGTTCGAAACATATTAAAAAATATAGCTGTAGATCCCACTCGATCGGGTCACATTAGTTTTGAAGATCCCACTCGATCGAGTCACAAGCCCACTCAGTAGGCGTCTTTGGCTCTTGCCAATTCATGACAGCTTCAACCTTAGCGGGATCTACTTGGATACCACGCTCACAGACAACATGTCCAAGGAATTGGACTTCACGAAGCCAGAATTCACACTTCGAAAACTTGGCATAGAGCTTCTCCTGCTGAAGTAGTTTCAGAATGCATTGAAGATGCTTCTCATGGTCAGCTTGGCTCTCGAGTAAATGAGAATGTCATCGATGAAGACGATGACGAATTTATCCAAGTAAGGCTTGCAGACGCGATTCATGAGATCCATGAACGCGGCATGTGCATTAGTGAGCCCAAAAGGCATCACTAAGAACTCGTAATGACCATATCGAGTCCTAAATGCAGTCTTGTGTACATCTTCATCTTTAACCTTCAGCTGATGATAGCCTGATCTCAAGTCGATCTTCGAGAAATAACTTGCCCCTTGAAGTTGATCGAACAGATCATCAATCATGGGTAGTGGATATCTATTCTTGATAGTGACCTTGTTAAGCTCGCGATAATCGATGCATAGACGCATCGACCCATCCTTCTTCTTCACAAACAGGATTGGTGCTCCCCATGGAGACGAGCTAGGTCTAATGAAACCTTTTGCCAATAATTCATCTAACTGGGTCCTCAACTCTTTCATCTCTATTGGTGCCAACCTGTAAGGTGTCCTTGCAACAGGTGCTGCTCCTAGAATAATGTCAATTCTGAATTCTACTTGCCTATCTGGTGGCAAACCAGGTAGTTCTTCAGGGAATACTTCGGGATATTCAGAAACGACGGGGATATCTTCAATCTTAGGCTTCGGCTCATCAATAGTTACTTGTGCCATGTAGATGACACAACCCTTCTTCAAACACCTAGATGCCTTGAGCATAGACACTTGCTCAGGCAGTCCATACTGGGTATCTCCCTGAATGGTAAGTGACTCACCAGACGGAGTCTTGATCACCACTTGCTTTTTGTTGCAAACAATCTGGGCTTGGTTATGGGATAGCCAATCCATGCCTATTACTATGTCGAAACCGGCTAACTTCAAAGGAAGTAAGGATAAAGGAAAAGAGTGGTTCCTAATGGATATGAAACATCCATCTAACACGGTTGATGCGGTTTCTATGGTGCCATCGGCTAATTCCACCTCATATTTTATGCTTAGGGTTCTAACAGGTAGGTTTAACAACTAACAAAACTTATCATCAACAAATGACTTAACTGCTCCTGAATCAAATAACACCCTTGCATAAACATCATTAATAAGGAAGGTACCTGTTATGACATTATCGTTCTGGATCGCCTCCTGTGCGTTCATTTGGAAGACCCTAGCATTGGTCTTTTTCCCATCTTTAGCCTTCTTTGCAAACTTTGGGCAGTTGGACTTAGTGTGCCCTTTCTCGTTGCAGCTATAGCACGTCGCATCCTTGATTTTCTTACAGTCCAATGTCTTGTGCTCAGAAGATTTACAAATCCCACAAGGCCTTGGTTGCGATTGGGATTTCGATTCATATCTGCACCTCCCGAAATGGTGCTTCTTACAGATCTTACACTTGGGCTTATCCCCTGACTGTTGACCATCCTTTTTAGTTCCAGAACTCTTCTTGTGGTCATTGTTTCCTTTACGCTTCTTATCTGAACGTCGTGAGTTGTCATCCTCACGCTTCCTCTTCTCAGCGTCTGTGTTTCTCAGCGATCTCTGCCTGATCGCGTCCAAGGTAAGGGACAATGATATATCAGCTGCAGACCTAAAAGTAGCTGGTCTAGAGGCCTTCACACTGGCCTTGATTTCTGGGGCCAAACCCCCAATGAAACGAGCTATTCTCTTGGGTTCCGGAGTTACCAGATACGGAACCAGTCTTGACATGGTGTTGAAGCTTGTAAGGTAGGCTTGACAATCTAGGTTTTTCATAACCAATGACAAGAAATCAACTTCAATCTTTTCAACCTCATACTGAGGGCAGTAATTCTCCTTAATCAATGTCATAAACTGTTCCCAAGATAGATTGTACAATGGGATTTTCCCAGTGGCTTGGATCAAAGATCTCCACCAGGCTAGTGCCTCACCCTTGAACGACTGGGATACAAACTTTACTACATCCTTATTAGCGCAACCACTAATATCTACCACAGTGTCCATCTCGTCAAACCATGACATGAAATCAACTGCTCCCTTTTCCCCGGTGAATACCTGGGTTTGCAGGAGACAAAGTATTTATAAGTGCAACCTTTAGCACGTGGTTCTTGGTTTAACACAACTCTCTTAGATGGAACACTCCTCTTGTTCGATGAGTGATGAAAATCACTTTTGTGAGCAGTATGAGTTCTTGAGGGTGGCTTCGTATGTGGTATGGATTGGGTCGGGTCCTTACATGGGTACTACTAGATTCATTGAATTGTCTTTCCAAAGCTCTTGTAACAGCATTATCTATCAATGCCTGTAATTCTGCTCCAGCTACGTTGACTCTGGAGGTCTCGTGATTTTCTCTGGGGTGACTGTTGGCTTCGTCTGACCCGGCCATGTAGCTTGTTTGCTACATAAAATAATGATTTTAATTCATTCAGAGGTTTATAACAGTTTTATCATTCTAAATGATTTATTAATCATGGTATTTAAGAACCATTTTGATTAATTTGTTAGGCATATATATATATATATTCAGGAATTTATAAAATCCTTAGTTAGAATTAAAATATATTAATGGCAAAAAGGCCTAGTCACGTGGACAGTTTTAAATCTTTAATTATGATCTTATAGGGTCATGGTATTGAGGTTTTAATTATAATTCATTACCTCTTTTTAACAGGGGGTCGAAGACCACGACCGTCTTTTGTCTTATATGACAATGAGTATAGCCTGTAGGCATTATATCCGTAATGGATGTTTTAATTTAATAAAAGAAATTAGAAACCTAATATAAGGATGACTTATGCGATTTTATCGAATCACATTTTTTCCAGGAATGTTAACATGTTTAAAAATGTTAACAAGGATTTGAATCTTTTAAATATGGTTTACCATCTTGGCCATATTTAGAATGACATGTGGCTAGGTTTTTACCTTTTAAGATTCTTATTATTTAAAAAAAATGGTAGGTTTTATAAAAGGAAATTATTATTTCACATATTATATTTATACATATAATTTAAAATGAAAATTTAAACTAACCATTCCATTAAAATTTAAGCAAGTACATGTTTGCCCTAAACGGGACTTTTACCGAAATAACATGCCCACGCAGGGGCTAAACTAACAAACATACCCACACAGGGGTCAACAGAAAGACATGCCCACGCAGGGGCAAAATACAAAAAGACATGCCCACGCAGGGGCAGAATACAGAAACAAATGTCCACGCAGGGACATGATTACAACACTAAGAACAAATAAACAAATAAAGGATTTAATGATCCTTTTTTCTTTTTCCCTTGATTAAGTTCACCAGACCCTTGACCATTCCTCGGTTTTGCCTGCGGTCTTCCCGCACTTCCTGCCGCACCTCATTAATCCTTTGAAGAATCTCTTGATGCTGCGGTGGCGACATCACTGGCTGCTGCGGGGGTTGCTGATATAGCGGAGGTTGAGGAGGTGGCGGTTGATGATACCTATAAGGCGGGTACCCATAGTGTTGATATCCGGCTTGAAATGGGACCCCAAAGGATCCTTCCGGATGATGGGCATTGTTGTTTGCCGCTGCTACCAGGTAAGGGTCGGCCTCTGCATAGTTGTAGTTGGTGTGGATCGGCTGCTCAAAGGGATTATATGCCACCGCACCGGTGTATGTAGGTATAGGGTCGCCAAAGCCCAACAGTGGTGGCGCAACAGGCGCAGAGTTTACTTCCAAGATGGGGTTTGAAGACCCACCCATCTGCGGTTCTTCATGGAGTGGCGGGTAGCGGCTGCCACTCGAAGGTTGAGGGGTGCTGATTCGCACTCCTCCTCGCACGGACATCCGTGCGGTTGTTCTCCTTCGCCTCGGTGGCTCCGGAGGCTGTTGCTGAACTGGTGGTGGTGGCGGAGTGACCGCGAAAAAACGAGAATCCTCGGAGGGATCCTGCTGCTGCTGTTGCTGTGGCGAGTTGTGGTAACTGGGAGTAAACACCCAGTCGATCTGTCGGAACCTTTCCTCATAGCTGTCGGGACCATTATAAGGTGATCCCATGAAAGGTGACCCATCCGAAATTTCGATGGGATGGTTAGGGGTTCCGGACGGTGGCTCTGCGGGATCGGTGTCCTCGTCCATGTCCATTGCATGGTCGCCAGAAAAATGGTCTTCGGGTCTTAGTGGGTTAAAACCCACTGGTTCTCCAAGGTAGTTTGCCAGGTTGAACCGGCTCTGGAAAAAGGGCGTTGGGTCATCAAAAGGTGAGTTGTGGCCCTGGAGAGGAATGTAAGATTGGTGGGAATTATGGGGCTCATTTTCAGAATGAGGCCCAAAGGAGTGTTGAAAAGAAGGGGAGGAGCTCAGCGAAATTGAGCGCCTTGCTGGTTCAATATAGGTCCTCCAGTTGTCTTGAGGACTCCGGCTAAGTGAATCTGATGGTGTTCGCCGGTGCGAAGGCCCGGCCTCATGATCATTCGGGGCGACGATTGGCCCCTTGCCTCTTCCTCTCCCTCTCCCTCTTACTCTTGGTGGCATCTTGTTCAACCTGTCAAAAAAAAAACAAAGTATACAACAAAAATATAAAAGACAAAGTTAGAAAATAAAACAAATTTGGATAAATCCTAAGATCTTTGTCTAGACTCGAGAATCGAGGAATGTGCAACTGTGTAACTGAGATTAAACACAAAAAGACTAGTGTTTAATTCACTCAGTGTTGGCTCTGATACCAACCTGTCACACCCCGATATTTCCACGTATTACCGGTGGGCCCGGTGGGGAGTATCGTGACGTAGTTGTAATATTAAGTATCACAAAATAGTTGAAACAGATCCGCAGGCGGATCAAATAAAAAGGAAACGTAGTTCATCAGACTTAAAATGCATCCAAGCTTGCGAGACTCTTATTGATGCTAAGGAGAGGCCAGCCTATTTCGAGTAGTACCTGCACTTAACCTTTTTGGGAAAATACGTCAGTTTATACTGGTAAATACAATTAACTGACTCATTTTGAAAAGGTTTAGAAAATTGATTTGAATGCACAAGGCACAAAATATTTTATAACTTGGGATAATTATTTATATATAAACTTGTAAGAGAATTACATGTTCGTTATACGTTCAGTAGCCCGGATTTGACGCCGGGTTAAATATTAATAGACACACCACATGATATAGTCCCGCGGCGGGTTATTCCCGAAACCGGCGGTTATACCTTATTATTTATATATGCACTGTCGGGTGTACGCCTACACCCCGTGCTTAGGTCGTGGCCATTTCGTAAAATGATACCAAGGATATCTGGGACATGGTCATTAACCCCCCAAAGGCTTTAATCAAACAAAACAATTTAAACGGGACATTTCAATAAATTAATCTTCATACAATTAAAAATTCAATGCCCGACCAAGCGGTATTTTATATACCGTACCCCAAGCCCGTATAGGGAAAATAAGTTAAATGTATTTACCTTTGCAAGTATTAATCACAAACCGCAAATGCACGTAGCTTTTACCGGGTCTCCTAGTCTGGAACAAAGGTTTATAATAACCTATTAGATTCCTAACGGGTCTTTAATTAAGCCTAAACTTAGACCGGTTAGTTTTTAAAGGAAGATACGGTTCAAACGCACGATTAAGCGAAGACCGGAATAGAATGTGATTTAGACCCGACAAGTTTGAAGACTTGTATAATATGGGTAAACTAAACACATTCTGGATTTTGAGACAAAAATGATAAGGTTTGACCCGTTTCGGTCAATTTATGCAAACTAGTTACATAAACCGAACCGAACGCGAAAGAGGCGTAACGGGTAACCATATGAGTCATATACAGGTTTCCTAAGTTAATATGTCTTAAATATGTTGTGACATCAGTAAGATATCTTCTATTATGCCCGAAATGGATTTAAACTCAAACTATGCCCCGTAGGGGTATTTTGGTCATTTTAAAGGTTATAAAAGAGTTTAAACAATAATCTGATACAGGTCTGATTTAATCAGTAAAAATATTTATTTTTATAAGTCAAAACAGTAGGGTATTACATATATGTGAAATTTATCATTTATAACCAAACTATGTACCTTAGGGGTATTTTGGTAATTTCACATAGGCTTAAAAGGTCAAAACTGGAAATCTGAGTTTAAAACTTTTACTTACTGTTAATATATAAATAATTACTGAAAATATCAGTAGGCATCAAACCTTATATGTTTAAAATAGTTTTAATACATACTATGTGTTAAAAATGCTTAAAAAGGCGATTTTGAGCTATTACCGGGTTTTATATGAAAAGCTGATAGTTTTAACATTCCAGAAAGCTTAAAATGTTTTATTTATCATAACAAATCAGTAGCAAAAGGTTTGGTATCAAAATAATTTGTAAAACTCATTTTATAGCCCAAAAGGGCAAAACCGGTAATTACCGAATCAAGCTTAGAACTCTAGGTTATGCTCAGCCTAAAATTAAATAAAAATCTTCAAAAATCCCAAAATATTATTTTATATCAGTAGGTAAAAATTTTGGTATTAAAAATTGGGTTTAGATAGGCTATATGCTAATTACGCTGTTTAAATAATAAAAAGCTTTTCATTTACGCTAATGAGCATAACTCCTAATCTAGACCTCAAACTGATGTCAATTTTTAGGAACAAGTCTAATAATCAGTAACTAAGGTTTCCATTCTTTTACTTTTCCAAAAATCACATTTTAAGGTCATATGGGCATAATAGTCAACATATAGGCAATAAACAGAAACATGCATATGAATCGGATAACTAATGAACCAAGTTCTATAATCACAGAGAGTTATACTAACATGAAACCTGGTCCAAATAAAGCTCTAAGGCATTTCTAAACTATGCTTAAACGGGTCAAAACTGAAAGTCAAAGCAGAAGTCAAATTATGCGACTTTCGGTTCTGAACCGAGCCTAAACTGAAAATTGTCGGGTTGAACATGTTTAGACATGTTCTTACATTAATTACCAAGTTATATTAGTGATAAAACAGGTTGCATGGGTTCTACATTGCTAATTATGCATTAATTTGAAAATAAGCTTTCTATTGACTTTTTAAGATAAACTTTGACCTGACAATTGACCTACTTAGAGTGGGAATCAGAGAGTACCCTTTTAAGGGTTTATTACCCACATAATTACCAACTCATAGGTATTTTTAATTCGAGATTTGACTGGACAATTATTGATTAATCTCGAAGTCAAACTCTAATTACGACGGTTTGACTTTAGGCTAATTAACTAGGCAAAACTGAATTAAAGAAGGTTAAGGACACTTAGAAGGGTCCTAAGCACGGCTAAGAAGTCTAAGAAACTTTGGTTGCTGATCAGAGAGCTCCAGAAATAAACTTGTGAAAGTTTGCAAATGAATGGCACAAGAGTTGCAACATTGGGTGTCCTTATATATGCATTTTGATGCAACAAGATCATGACAAACAACTCTACAATTGTTTCCAAATCAAGACAAGTGCCCCCTATGCATGATAAACCATTGGGGCAGCCCCTGGTATGTAAAAACAAGGTTTGAAGTCGGTTATCAGCTCCAACAGGCAGCTGCCTGTGATTTCTGTCGCTGTGCAGGTCACGCGGCCCGCGTAACAGACCACCCAGGTCTTACGCGGCCGGTATGAGCCCCCGGGTCAGGTTAAAAATGTTTCGTTAATTGCATTTCAGGTCCCTGGTCCTTATATACGTGGTTTTAACTTCCAAATTTGCATTTTTGACCCTATACTTTAACTTTTAAGGGCTCCATGACATAACCAAACATTGTTAAGTCCTTGGTTAACTTTGTGATCACCCGAAAAGCCTTAAATTTCAACGTTGACGCCTTTAACCCCTCGTATACGAATATTGTCATAACTTTCTCATACGATAACGAAACTTGGTGAAATTTTAATCACTTATTCTAGTGAGTATAATTAATCGTTACAAAGCTTCGGGTTTGCTAAAAGTTCACTCAGAGGTATACTTTAAGCATGTTGACGCATTTAACCCCTGTAGTTTGTAATTTCTCACTTTCTCTCACAATTAGCTTCGTATGATCCATGATTCATTTGTTTAAGGGTATAAACATTGTGTAGGGTGATTGTAAGGCATATTTATCCGTCGTTGACACTTTGAACCCTTATATTCACATACTTTCTTTGTTTGTCAACTTCAGTCCTTCATAAGTAATCTTTTACACGTTTAAAGCTTATGACACGTGTTGATACATTATTGGACATAAATTTTCGAGGTGTTACATTGTGCCATTGATCGAACAGCAACTCGTACGAGTTGTCACCCAATTCAAAGTTACTCGATTCAAATTCAACAGGCCACCCGATCGAACAGCAGCTCGATCGAACAACAACTTTGTGGTGTGACTTGATCGAACAGCAGCTCGTTCGGAGTACCAGTCCGATTCAAGTTGTTTGATAAGTGTTTAAACTGATCGTTTTTTGTTTGATCGTATTCAGGTGATTTACGAAGTGCGAATATCAAGGAGATAAAATCATGGCTGAAATGAAAGAAAGAACGAAAGAAGAAATTCTGAAAGAGAAGACCGAAAGAGAGAGATTCTTTGCTGGTTGCAGAATTGAGAAAATGCAAGAAGAGTATGAAAATGCTGTAAGCAATAAAAGATACGACAAGAAGAAAGATTGCTATGTCAACAAAAATGGTGATCCTGTCGTTCATTGAAAGGAAGTTGTTTTTGATGATGTTGTTGCAGTAATTCCTTTGTCTGGCGAATACTACTCAAACGTAGCAAAAGATAAAACTTATCTGAAAAGGCTGGACAAGATTATTCGTGATGTGATGACCGCGAGTTTGAAGAAGAGGGATGAAGAGAGAATGAAAAAGAATGTTGAAGAATTTGTTGATGATTTGAAGAAAGTGGTTGAAGAAGTGAAGGAAGAGAAAGAAAAGAAAGTGGAAACAGTTGGTGAAGAAGCTGTTATCGAAAAACAACAGAATGAAGAAGTTCTGAAGAAAGAAGAAGAAAAAGAAGTGAAGGTTGAAAGTTCAGCTAATGTTGGTGGTGATGCTGGTACTGGTGAAGAAAAGAAGGAAGATGCTGATCAAACAAAGACAACAGAGAAAGCCGAAGTGCCAATCACTGAGGTAAATTCTGATTTTGAAATCTTAAACAAAAATGTTGAACAGTGCAAGAAATGCATGGAAACATGAAGTGCTTGTACTGAAAAAGACGAAAAGTTCAGAACAAGAGATCTTGAATTCACTAAAATCGAAGAAGTTTTCAAAAATAAATGCAAAGAAATGTTAGAAAATGAAAAAGTTTTAAAAGAAAATGATGAAAAACTTTCTCAAAAATGCAAGATTGAAAAATAAAATGAAAATTTAAAAGAAAAGGTTTCAAAAATGAATGAAGAATGTTTGCAAAAGGAAAGTGCTTTTCAAGAATTGAAAAAAGAATACGATTCAATAAAATTGGCTTGTCACATTACAAAAGAGTCATATGAAGATGTGAAAAGTCAAATGAAACTTGTTCAATCCAGATTGAGATACTGTTCTGAAACAACTGATACGCTTAAGCGACAGTATTCAATAAAGCAACAAGTTGTCAATTCTTACATTGAGGATGTTGCTAAGCTAAAGCGTCAAATAGCTGATTTAGAACAGGATAACAACAAGTTACATAGTTATCATGCATCATTATATGTGCTTGAAAGAATTTTTCAATCTAAAACCCGATGGTAAAGATTCTGAGCAAAACAAGAAAGGTATTGGCTCAGAGTTTCATCAAGTTCCACCACCGGAAAAGTTTGTATTTTATGATGATGAGAAAATCGAAAAAGCTTTCAACATGGTGGATCAATTGCCAGATAACATTACGTAACCTATTCCAAATCTGATAATTCAGAGGTGGTAGGTAAGGTCGTTGAAAGTGTGCTGAAAGAAGAGCCGGTTGATAAAGGTAAATCTGAATCACAAGATGAAAATGAAGGTAGTTTTCATGAAGAATATCTGAAAAACTCAAAATCGGAGAAAATTTTGAATGATGATTCAAAAGGATTGGTTTATACCATGATTGGATCGGACAAATTATTCTTAGATATTGTATTCCCGATTCAGAATGTGATTTCAGAAAAGATTGATAAAGTTTTGAAAATGGTTGAGATTGAAAAATCTGAAATTCCAAAGTTTGCTGGAAAGTGTCACAAAACTTTTTATAACAAACCTGGTTACAAGAAGAAAAACATGAAGGTTGGGTTGGGTTATAAGAAGAAACAAAATTGGAAGAAAAATGAAACGCCAAATTATCAGAAGAAAATAAATTTTGTTCACGGAACAAGTTCCGAAGAAGAGAAAGAACTCCAATTCAGACGACAGTCTAATGAAGAGTTCTATGCTCAGAAAAAACAACAACAACAACAGGTCAAAGATGTTTCAAAGAGAACATGTTTCAAATGCGATCAAACAGGACATCTTGCACGCAAGTGTCCAAATCTAAAACCTGTTGGTGTTGAAAAGAAAAAGAAGTTCGATGATGTTAAGAAAAAAAAATCTGAGGATGTGAAACAAATGTCAACCAGATTTGATTCAAAACAAACTTGGAGGTACAACACAAACAAGTTTGCTTCGAATCAAACTTGGAAATCAAACACGAATAGGTTCGATTCAAGACAGACCTGGAATTCTCACACACTCAGATTTAGAACAACACAAAATTGGAAAATAACAGTTGATGCAACAAAACCACAACAGTTTTGGAAACCAACTGTTGTTCAAAATCAAAATGTTCAAAAAGATTCACATTTTTTATAAAAGAGGTACTCCAAAAGGTCAAACATGGTCTGTTAAGAAACAAATAGCTTCGGTAAATGATGAAAAAGTTGAAGTCAAAATTGACAAAGTTTTTGTACAAAATGACAAAGATTTTCCGAAGTTAAATGATGCATATTGTGTTGAAATGCCTGAGGTCAAAAAGACCTGGGCTAAATTGTTCAAGTGACTGAATAGTTGAATGTGCAGGTGCTCAAGAAAACTGAAGATTGTGAAAATGGAATTAGGAGCAGCCTGACACGAGGAGAGGAGGCTGCTGAACCCTGCAACTGAAACAGGGAGTTTGTTTCTGTACATAAATAAACAATATTTCTAAAAACCCTAAAAAAACTGAAAATTTTAAAAAACCAAAAATATGCTTTTATTTTGTCAAAAAGTTGAAAAAACAAAAATATGTTTGTTGTTAAATTTTGTCAAAATTTAAACAAAAATTAAAAAATATGTTGAGTGAATATGCCGAAACCCTCACGGCGAAACAAACATGATTAATTTCACGAGATTGAAAAACGGTTTTCAAACTGTAAAATATCAATGTGTTGTAAATCATGGGGGTACATTATATTTTTCTGCAAAACAGTGCACGAAAAGCAGAAAATGGATGGCGAGACAAAGCTATCTACATAGGTTGTCAAATTTTCTTTAAATGTTTTGAATTTTAGGGGGAGTAAGAAATTTTCAGAAAATCCAAAAACATTAGAAAATTTGAAAAAGCCAAAAACATGATAAAATTCCAAAATGAGTTTTGTGTAAAAAGAGGAAATGATAGTACATCAGTAGACAATCACAGTACGCTAAAGAAATGGAAAGTTAAATGCGATAAATGGTCTCACTGATGATATGCCAGTAGGTTTTTACACGCTTAGTAGATTGTTTTCGAGATATAAACCTAAATATCAAATACTTACTTATCTCGTGGGGAACATCTCTCGGATATATGGGTAACCCCCGAAATCTTGTTTGAAAGGCTTTCTATTTCTGACATACTAGGTCTTTGTACGTGATAATATCTGGGGTATTATACCGGGACTTCTGATTTTGCGGGAGCAATAGCCTAGTCCTCGTATAATACTCTGCACTGCTTTAATCATAAAGCACACCCTCAACATAAAAAATGATGAAACATTGAAAAATGCTAATCATGTGCTGTTGAAGAAAAGATCCCCAAACGGGACACACCTAAAGTCGAGCCATCATCTCTTTGTCTGAACGGAAGTTCTAACCTGAGCTCTCATGGCCTCGCATTACCCATTTACCGATATCATTAGTGTACATTCACCTGTAAGATAGGAGTCTCAATACGAGAGTATATTCTGAGGTGGGACACGCGAATAAGTTTAAGTCCTTAAAACACTAAATCAGTATCTCGAATCAATTGAACTTTGTGTGAAAATTTAAGTGGATCAGTATACTGACAATCTAAGTGAATTGTTTAGAACTTAAAGTGTTAAAAGCTCAACGGTGCCAGTGATTTGTCAAAAACTGATATGATCCTCTGACATGAACTCAAACAAAAAAATTGTATGTAAATATGTTTGTAAATATTTCTTTACTGCTTTATGTTTCAGAAAATAACAAAAACATTTTGATTTCTGTTTTAGTTTCGACAACCGATGTCTGATGCTGAGTTTCAAAATCTAAGTATGTTGATCGTGTTTCTGAAAATAAAACAAGTTCATTAATTTGAAACTTGAAGTTTTAAAAAATCTAAAAATAAAAAACAGTTTGTGAGATCTCCAAGGTCATTAAATTGGACTTGGATGATTAACTGTGAGGGATTTGGATTCTTAAAGTGTTAAAATCTATTGAAAAGAGTCAGTTTCCGATCATATTCGCTAAAACTTCCAAATCTTTGAAGATTGTTGATAAGGGGAGAGAATCAAGTATTCCTGGATATATTCATATTATTATATCTTAGAGCCAGGATCTTGATTTAGAAAGTTTAATAGAGCCAGGTCACGATTCCTGGACTATCTGAAAATGCTTTCACTGTAAAAAAAATTCAGCTTAGAGAGCCAGGTTGTTCAATCCTGGATGTTCAAAATGTTTTACTTATAAATGTTTGAGAGTTGCAGATGGAAGTACCAGACTACGATCCCGATAGCCGAGTCTAAGGGGGAGTCTGAAGACGAGCTCAACACAAGGGGGAGCGTGCTTTCAAGGAGCCAGGTAACTACCCTGAAGGAGCTTATAACCGGAAAGCCAGGTGTCGATCCCAAAGCACGGAAGCTGACGAAATGGGGAGCCTGAAGAGTCTACTGAAAGGGAGAGTTGAAACTGAAGACAGATCCACCGGGATTCTGTTCGAGCAAGAGGGAGTCTGTGGTTGCTGATGATATCAAACCTTCAAGAAGACTCAGAGAGAGAGAGAGAGAGAGAGAGAGAGAGAAAGACAAGACGCTATGAGATTGACTGCGGCAATATCCAAGGGGGAGTCTGTTGGTGCATTTATGTCTACCGCCTCCGTCAATGCGAGTCGTAGCTGAAAAGGATTGAATCTAGCCTTTTATTGTAATATTTAGATGAAAAGGGCAAGGTGGCATTATTGTAAATAAGGGAAACTCTCCTTATATGCTTTGCCTATAAATAGAATCCTTAGGGTTAGGATTTAGGACTTTTGCAATTTTTGCACATTTGAGATCTTGGAGCTTGGAGCTTAGAGAGAGAAAGTCTAGAGAGAGAAAGTCTTCGTAGGTGATTCACGGTGATTGTACTCGTCATATCTTTCAATAGAATCACGTTAAATTGTACGTTCTTGTGTTCGGTCACGTTCGTGTACGGATTCCGCACGTCACACGTTCGGTTCGCAATCGTTTTGAAAGTCAAAACCGGTCCTAACAATCATTGCTAAGGCGTCAGGCAACAATCAACGTGTTAACATAACATACAAGCATTCATCGAGTAACACGTACCATGCAGTAACGGTCAGCGTATAAATAGTGTTTGCGTTGTGTGATTGATGTGATTTAGAATAAGTAACGTATGTAACACCCAAAAGTGCGTAAAGCGAAAAGTGATCGAGTATACTCGCAGATTGTGTTTAACAAGTAAACACTCTCTTGGATTGAAGGGAGCGCTGAGAGAGATTAGCCTGAACAGTTAACGGTAACATAAACGATGAGCGGCGCGATAAACGGTGCAAAAGTACCAAGTGTCGGATGGTAATCCGATCGGATGGCAATCCGATCGGTTGGTAATCCGTTAGTTACTGATGATCTTTGAAAATTATGAAAATGATTAAGTGTCGAAGTTCCTAATGTCACATGGTCGGATGGTCGTTCGATCGGATGGCTATCCGATCGGACGGTAATCCGTTCGACGTTCAGAACCTTAAGAGTCGAAAATAAAAGTTAAGCGTGAAACCAAGTGCAAGCCGATCGGATGGCTGTTCGATCGGATGGCAATCCGTCCCAACGACCTGATCGTCTTTGTACTTGATTATTTTGAAAGGTTTTGCAGTTTTGATCGTGACGGTGTGATAACGTGCTAAACAACAAAAACCCCATCTTATCCCAAGTGATCCGATCGAACAGGAATCACCCTAGTCCGATCAGTTGACTGTTCGTAACGGTCGTTCATGTTTAACCCGAAATCAGTTGTCTCTTAGATAGAAATTAGATCTTGAACCAACACATCACTAAGGAGGAGTAGAAGATCAGAACTAGCTCCGATTCTATCGGTTTTGAGTGTAAAAGAGTTGAAAGAAAGTTAGAAAACCATCTTTCAATCCTTTTAACCATGAATATGTGTAGATCTATGCGAAAACATTGTTTATTCATGTGGAAATCCTTCAGATCTAAGTTGTTCTTGGTGGAATGAAGCCAAACCTTGAAGTTCATAAGAACTCCATAATGACATCACCCTAGAACACCTCAAACCCGGTGATTTCACGGTTAAAAGTTAAGATTCAACGGTGAAAAAGATGAAGAAATGCGTGTAGATCATAGAAGTACAAGGTTTAGGTTGAAAACTTACAAGAATCGCGAGAAATCGAGAGAAATGAGTGCTTGAGTGCGGCTGGTCGAACAAGGAGCTGTCACATCACAAATGATGTGACAGGGGGGTATTTATAGGGTTTCAATAAAGGGAAAGTGCTGAAGTGTCGGATTGGTCACCGATCGGATGGCAATCCAATCGGATGGTAACCCGATCGGATGACAACCCGATCGGATGGCAACCCGATCGGATGGCAACCCGATCGGATGGCAATCCGATCGGATGGCCACTCGATCGGTTGGCCACTCGATCCAGGTGTCCGACGCATTGAGTTTTGTCGTTTCGATTCGCGTGTTGAGCGTTGCGTTGCGATTCGAGCGAGCGATGCGATAGTATTACCCATTAGTTGCACAAATAACTTAACTACTATATCTAACATATAATCACTATAAGTAACTTGCGTTTAGCGTTTGCGATTAGATTGCGATTGTGATAGAATTGCGATTGCGATTAAACACCTCAACATAAACATATCATGCACAAGTAACACATAAATAGCACACACACGTAAAACAATATCCAGAACACATAATTCGAGTTGCGATGCGATAGCGATAAGTCGATTAGCGATTAGACATGCGATTAATCCTCGATTAAACACACGTAATAGTGATTAAACCTCGATTATTAATAGATACTCCACATAATACAACTAAAACAAATAGATAATAGATTCGATTACAAGTCGAAGAAGTCAAAACAGTAGTTGAGCAAGGAGTGATCGATCGCAATTAGCAATCTTTTCTTCCTTTGAGTTCAATCTTGACTTTGACTTCGACTTTCGAAACACGGGGTGTTACATTTGTCATCGGTGAAGATCACGCATTTGGTACCCTAAAGGTAGTGTCTCCAAATCTTTAGAGCAAAAACAACCGCACCAAGCTTGAGATCATGAGTGGTGTAGTTCTTTTCGTGGATTTTGAGTTGTTTTGATGCAGAGGCAACGACTTTGTCTCGTTGTATGAGAACACAACCGAGACCTTCCTTGGAAGCGTCGCAATGGACAACGAAGTCATCGTTGCCCTCAGGAAGGGCTAGGATAGGAGCATTGCAAAGCATGTCCTTGAGAGTTTGAAAAGATTCTTCTTGTGTGGTAGCCCAAGTGAAAGGTTTATCTTTTTGGGTCAAGGGGTGAGGGTTACGAAAATTTTGGAAAATTTTGAGATGAATCGACGGTAAAATCCCGCCAATCCAATGAAAGAATGAATTTCAGATGGTGACTTGGGTGCAATCCAATTCTTGACAGCTTTGATTTTAGCAGGATCGACATGTATACCCTTTGCGTTTACGACGTGACCGAGAAATTGAACTTCCTTTAGCAAAATTCACATTTGGAGATTATGGCGTATAATTGTTCAGTTCGAAGAAGTTCTAGGATTAAACGTAAGTGTCGCTCATGTTCGGTTTGGTTCTTGGAGTAGATTAGAATATCATCGATGAATACAATCACAAAACGGCCGAGATAAAGTTTACACACACGATTCATCAAATCCATGAAGACTGCAGGTGCATTGGTTAATCCAAAGGGCATGACCATGAATTTGTAGTGTCCATATCTAGTTCGCAAGGCGGTTTTGGGTATGTCCTCCTCAAGTGCTCGAAGTTGATGATAACCGGAGCGAAGGTCGATCTTTGAAAAACACGTTGGGCCTTATAGTTGGTCAAAAAGATTATCGATTTGTGGAAAAGGATAACGGTTTTTTACAATGAGTATGTTGAGCATGGTCGGCCCTGAAGATGGGCGGGGAGTACCACCGCCCAGGGCCCGATATTTCGAAGGGCACGTTATTTTTTTAAAAACTCTGATATGTATATGTAAAATAAAGAAATTAATAGGGTATACCCATACAAACACCAATATATAGGCTCACTTACAAAACTATTTTTATGGTTTAGATTAGTTATTAGCCCATTGACATTAGGTTTAGACCTTTAGTGAGCTCAGTACCTAATTTTGTTAAGGTCTAAGGGCACGTTTTTTCGAGCTCGAACAGGGTACATGAATTCTCAGAGCTGGCCCTGATGTTGAGCTCGCGATAGTCGATGCACTCCAATCTCAGTCCCTTTTTCATGTTTTCTATATTTTAGTATTTATTTTTACACAAAACCATTAAAATCCTTGTTCATTTATATAAAAGTGTGATCTCAACAACAAATTTCCTATATCTACAAAACACATGAGCGTGAACAGTGGCAGAGAATAGTGTTTCCCTGCCATTGGTTGAAATTGGCGGTGGCCAATTCTTATTGGACCAATCAGTTTATTAATTTATACCAACTTTAAAATTACGGTTTTGCCCCCAGTTAAAAATTTACGTTTTCGCCCCAATTTCAAATTGTAATTACCCCATTTGCCCCCAGCTCAAATTTACGCTTATGCTCTTGGTTAAAAAATAACGACTTTACCCTCAGCCGAAATTACGTTTTCGCCCCAATTAAAAATAACAATACGTTTCCCCCCAGCTAAAATTTACGATTTTACACCAGCTTAGTTTTTTATAACCACTTTAAAATTACAGTTTTGCCCCCAGTTTAAAGTTACGTTTTTGCCCCTTGTTCTAACTAAAAATATGCTTTCGCCACCAGCTCAAAATTACGATTTTCCCATCGGTTCAAAATTACGCTTTTACCCTCAATTCAAAAATACATTTTTCCCACAGTTCAAAATAAAATTATGATTTTCCCCTACCTAAAAATTAAGATTTTACACTCGCTCAAAATTACGGTCTTGTCATCGTTTTAGTTTTTCTTTCAACCAAAAGTATAATACTATTTTTTTAATTGGTTGAGAATTATTCGGCGATCACCCCGCAACGTGGGCGGGGCATCTAACTAGTTCTTTACAAAAATAAAATGAGTTTTGGATAAATATTGCCATATAACAAACATTAAACTTAGCAATACTTGCTGATGCAAAGTGGTCTCTAACTAGAGTTATTATTTGGCTTTTTGCGGCGCCGAATTCCGAAACCAAAAAAAAAAAAAACAAATTGTGGTGGAAAACACGTTTTTTTTTTTAATCCATATACCATGTCGGCCTTGTCCTTATCAACCTTAAGAATACTAAAAAAAAACTTTCGTCAAATCACAACCACTAAAACTTAATACATGTGGATATTAAATTGCATACTATTTGTTCACGTCATATTCACACCAAACCCTATTTCATCATCCCATGCTCTATATATACCACCATACCTTTGATCGTTTATATAAACCACCATACATTCTCAAACCAAACAAACACAATCACATTTAACATGGGAAGCATTGTAGATTGGCCCGAACCGGTGGTTTATGTTCAATCTTTGTCGGAAAGTGGGACCCTTGTGGTTCCAGACCAATACGTCAAGCCACCACCGGAGAGGCCGACTACATGGCTAACCGATATGAACATACCGGTTATTGATATGACCGGTTTGATCAGTTCGCGTGAAGAAACCATGAAACAAGTGTTCGAGGCGTGTCGTGAATGGGGTTTTATGCAACTGGTTAATCATGGTGTGAAGACGGAGTTACTTGATGGGGCTAGAGACATTTGGCAAGAGTTTTTTCATGCCCCAATGGAGGTGAAAAAGAAGTATGCAAACTCACCAAAGACTTATGAAGGGTTTGGGAGTAGATTAGGTGTTGAGAAAGGTGCAACTCTTGATTGGAGTGATTACTACTATCTTAATTATCATCCTAATTGTCATACAAAGTGGCCTGCTCATCCACCTCATCTAAGGTAATGTTGTTTAAATATGTGCATGATACACACATGTCAATGTAATCTTATGTTGTTTTCAAACGGCTATTTGAGGTTGCACCAAATGATCGTTTGAAGGCTTGAGTCATCGCCCCCTACTTTTAAATCGCCGTTGGTTCGTCGAACGGCCATTTGAAGGTTAAGGCTTATATGTTTTTTTTATTGTTACATGCTTTTGTTTGATTTTGAATATAAAGGTGATAGTTGGGTTGACAAGTTAGGCACTCACGTTAGTCGCAAACATATTGCAACCGAAAATGTTGGTCGCAAACTTTTTCGATAACCTATTGGTCTTCCGTTGGTAAATCTGTGACAAATTTTGCGATTGAAAGTGTTTGCGAGGGGCTTGTAACAGATGTTATTTTTTTTTGGTTTGCGACCGATATATTTTTCTTAGTGTTTGCTAAAGATTGATTTTTGCTAAAGATTTTTGACCGTTAGCTACTTAATTTAATTTATCACAAAATTTTGTCAAAATATAAGTTTTTGGCTAGTAAAAACTATTGATCTAATAAAATAGATTACTGTTAGTTTCAAAATATCTTCTGGGATGAGTAGTTGTTATGTTGATTCGATATTATAATTTATTAACAAGAAAAATACTAATTATAGACTTCGTTCTATTGTAATATTGTTTATGTGTGTGAAAAGAGGAATTAATAAAAATATGAATATATTTTATTGATTTTTTATTTCTTAGTAAAGATCATGTGCAATACCAAATAGTCCCTAATAGTGCCCACTTTTTAATGTAGAGACGTTATGGAGGAATATTCTAAAGAAATACTAAGGTTAGGTGAGGTTTTATTGAAGGTGTTCTCAATAAACCTCGGATTAGAAGAAGATTGTCTTCAAAATGCATTTGGTGGGAAACACATTGGAGCTTGCTTGAGAGCAAATTTCTATCCCAAGTGTCCGCAACCTGACTTGACCCTCGGGCTATCTTCCCACTCGGACCCTGGCGGTATGACCTTTCTACTTCCTGATAAGCGAGTCACTGGACTTCAGGTTCGAAAGGATGACCAATGGATAACCGTTAAACCCGTACACAATGCCATAATTCTGAACATTGGAGATCAACTTCAGGTATTGTAAATCTTTAGAGGCGGTAAAATGCATTGGGCGCACACGTTAACAAGTTAAGATTTGTAGTTATTATATGTAAAGGGATAAGGGTCGGTTCGAGTTAGGTTCATTTTGATTTGGTTGATCCGCCAACACACTTTGGTCCTATAATCCAAAAACTTATCTATAGTTTTCCGCATGGGTGGTTGAATTTATTTGGAGACCTAAAGCGAAACTAAACTTTCACGCTTTTCATTTAAATTATCTGCCAGTGTCAATTTCTTTTTAAAACCTGTATTTTCATTATAAACCTCTGCTTAATATCATACACTTTAAAAAATAAAATAAAAATTCTAGCAAAATATACACATAAAACTGGATTCACATTGACTACCAAACTACAATATCTTATTATCTTTGACACTCTTCATCTTTAATTTAACATAGTTCTAAAAGCATTTTTGGTCCTTGTGGATATTGAACACATGCATCCTCCTTCTTTGCTTTAGGCCCATATATCTTTATATTAAAAAATCACACGTTGAAGTTGTGAAAGTTATACTCTCATCACATACCCTAACTAAGCCTAAAAATTTGGGGACCTATATATAAGCGTGGAGGCCTAAACCTATCATTTTTTTTCTAATAAAGTAGGCAACTCATGGTTGTAGTAACACCTAAGGCTGCCATTTTTTTTTCTAATAAAGTAGGCAACTCATGGCTGTAATACCATGTGCTAAGTTTATCATCAGATGGAAGTATTCAAGTTGTTGTGTTGGAGATTGTAGGTTTTAAGCAACGCAAAGTATAAAAGTGTGGAGCATAGAGTGGTAGTGAATCCTAATGAAGAGAGAGTTTCCTTGGCTTATTTCTATAATCCCAGGAATGAAATGCTTATTCAACCTATATCAGAACTTGTCACATCCGAAAGTCCTGCACTTTATCCGCCAATGATATTCGAAGAATACAGACGTTTCATTCGGACAAAGGGTCCACAAGGCAAACTTCAGGTGGAGTCTTTAAAATCTACAGGATAATCACTAATCCATCATCATTTTCCTCGAACATTTTTATGTACTCCTGATGAAGTTAACCCTGATGGGGGTGGTAGATATGTTTGGAAGAGAAGAGACGAACAAAGATCGAGTTAATGATAATCATGGAAAGAAGATAAAAGATAAAGTTTGGTTGAGTTAATTAGTATCTATAAGTTTGGTTGAGTTAATTAGTATCTACATGTCAAAGAAAATGAAAGTTTGTGTGTTTATGTTTATCTAGTTGTTTAGTTGCTTATTACTAGGAGTTTGATACTTTAAAGGTTTTTTTTTTGTTTGGTAAGGAAGATATTTAGTATAAATAAGATTCCTTGTAAATTATATATATATATATTCTTTCCATTAAATCTAACTAACTCTCAAATCAATATCCACCATTAGATTTGGCTGAGATTAAATCTCAGTCACTTAAACTCACAAAAATAACTGCTATTGTAGCAGTTTAGGGCGGTTCTTTACAGTTTCCTTCAGTGGTGGCTACCTCCCCCATTATCTTCACAATTCCCCAGTTCAGGGCAGTTTCTCAGCCGGTGGTTTTTCCCACATTATTCTGGATTCACACGTAACTTCGCAGTTCGCCCCACTTCCCCTATATACTCGGCTCCTCTTCTCTCATGTCGTTCTTCAAGTATTATCAATGGTGCAATCCTGAGTTCAGTTTAGGGTTCAACTCTCTCATCTTCTCTACTACAAAAAACCCTAGCTCCATATTTGAACAGACATTTCTCCCTCTGCATTCCAGGTATCAGTTTTATCCCACATCAATTTGTGACATCGCCTTTTCATCATCTTATTCGACATCGTTTATTCATCTCATCTTCACCGTTTCATCAAGAACTACCATTTCTTGCACTCAGAACATCCTTAAGGTATAATTTCATCACATTTATTTCAATTCCGAATTTGATTATACTCGTTTGTATCTTAGTGGTTTATACTGTTAAATTATTGGTTCCATTTAGGGTTATTTCTACTTGCTTATGGAGGACATTCAACCAGTTCAAGGTATGTAGGTTCATTATTTATATATTTTTTTTTTGTCAAAATTCAATATTTTTTCATGTAACCCAGTGAAATCAAAAGGCAAAATGAAAATAGAACTTCACTAAAATTGTTAAGTGAAGATCGCAATTCAAACAAAAAGAAAGCTAACTCTCACACAAATGAGAAAAAAAGGTACCGTTTAAAGCCAAAATCTTGCACAAAATCAATAGTGAAGAAAGGGACATCCAAGTGCAAGCAACCAGAGATAGATAGCAAGCAAGTGCCTCAAAAACCCACCAAACTAATTATTGATTACATAAATGGTTGATTCAAAGCATGTAACTAAACTTTCATTACTTATTGATCCTTATTTTTTTTTAAATTTCTTGCCTTTTGGTAAAATAACATGATTAAACGTTAACCATTTTCATGTTTGGTATCTTGCAGTTTAAGTGGCACTTAATACTCTTTTAACAAAAGGGAGATAAGTAAACAAGAGTAAGTATCATATCATGTATTAGCTTTACTTTTATTGAGGTGCAATCTTACAACATGATGAAGCATATTGTAAAGTATATATCTATATATTTGGAAATCAAAACCTGATTTGACTTTTCATGCCCCAACACGCAAGCGCAATAAGCAATATTGCAGTTCCAAGGGATGGTTGAAAATGAGTTAATGCAGCCCCATTTTCACATTAACGGGTTGGTATCGCCCTGTTATAAGCACCATTAAAGTTAATTTTTGGATTAAAAGCGGTTGAATGTTATAATGAAATTGTACCATATTTATATCAGTGGGTTAAATTGCCCCTCTGGTGTTCTTGCATCACTTACGTTGCTTCATTCTTTGACTTTAAAGTTAATTACCTTTTCATGTTCTTGTATGTATGCTATTGAATCTTATCATCATTTTATTATAATGTTTTATGTTTGTCAGGAAGGATGCTTAGAAGGGCTATGTGACACTTTTATGTCTAGCTGCTAATGGTGGCAATGACGAAGGAATTCAAATATTACTTTGATATTTTTATATTATTGAATTGATATATATGAAGAAAAGTAATAATAAAGCTATGAATGTTATCAGCAATCGAGATCCTCCAATGATTATGCATACACTCCCGAAAACAAAATCTCGAACATTTTTGCTCGACATAACTTACAAGAATGGTATAGTTGGGATATTCCCAGTGATGAAAATTCATCTATTCTCTTACTCTTCTTATAATTTTTTTCTTTTTTCTTAACACTTTACAGGTTTGCAGACGTTACACATCTTATTATAGCATTAGAGAGTAATGTTCAACAAGACTCCAATGTTGGGAATGTTGGGATTCAGTGGTGTCAATTTTACTTTTTATCAAAACGGGTTTGATATATTTTATTAACTAAATACATAATTAATAAAAACACGGAGCGGAATAAATATAAAAATCGACACCAAAAGTGAACCGAACAGGATCATGGTTACAAACATGCAAATACGATACATAAAATAATTAATCTACCGATGAGAAAAATTATACCCTTGTGGTTAATAATTAACCGTGTGAGACACCGAGGTACAACGAACGAGTGCTAGATACGAACATGAACCGAGCGGTGGTGGCTTTGGATTGGCCGGTCGTCACAATACAAAGGATAGGAAAAATTGGGCGGCACTTTCTTTAGAAGTGGCTGCTGTGTTTTCCTATTGTGATTGTATCACAAAAACCAAAAAGAATTCCTTTCTTTTGCTGTGCTTCTTATTATATGATGATCTCACAAAAATATTCCTTTTATGTCTTACGACAGAAGACTATCATCAACATTAAGGATGATTAACTAAATATATAGTAATATATTTAGGTTAACATCTCTAATTATCTCTTAGGTCCCAAAGCCCAATATAATAAGTTCAAGCCCAGACGCGATACGAAGCCCGAAAAATAAAGTTTAATTAAATAAGTAATTAAACGTTATATTATTTATAACCCGTATAAATAATAAATCCCGTTTTTCGTGGATATATAATTATTCTAGATAGTTATATATTTCGCTCTGTTAATTGTTCGTGGTCACCAGTTAACCAAGTTAAGTGGATTGAATGTTCGTTGCCCAAGGTGTAACTCTTACGGGTCATAGCTCGGTCAGCAGCATTGACTTATCGAACCCGTACACATAAATCCAACAATCTCCCACTTGGACGACATTCGATACAATCCTCATAGCAAACAGTCAGCGGCGCTCTAGCTGCATATGGCTGCCCCCAACAAGGTATGACACTTTAAAGTCATTAACCAAAACACCTTGCCATTAGTAACAACTTACTATTGCAAGACAATATATTTATGGTAATTGTTGTCATTTATCCTTTCTGTAAAAGACATAAATTGAATCAACGAGACATGGATTAAGTTCATTCTCATATGGTGTTCAATTATTATTGTTCTCGATCAAGAGTCAAAGTGGCCCGAACAAACACACAGTAAGTTTGGGTAAGGCCTTACACTTCACCAGCTTGAATCAACGAGGGTGCCACAATGTCTAACTGTTACATATCATGTAAGAGTACAGAATCCCATATCGACTACATACAACTCCCACTGAACTTCAGAACTATTCCCAATTAAAGCCTTTATGACTGGCAGTTACGCGATAGCGGTTGACAGTAATCAAAGAATAATCCTTGGTAAACGGAAGTTTTCTAATATGTATCTCAGGTCAAAGGATACTAAATGAGTATACCAATATCAAATCATCTTATGACTAAGATCCATGAAGATGATTTGATGCGAGTTACATCCAACGTCATTCTTAATGAGGTCTGTGAATTTGGAAGTCAACTCCTTGAGTCCAAAGTCAGAATAGTCTTAATTCAGAATCGTTCCCACGAGTCTGACCGACTACGGATAGTTTAGAATGCAAGATTCACGGGTTAAACGTATTAAAATCGAACACAGTTATAAGATTCAAAATTGCATTTAACCAGTAAATCAAAATTGAATTCAAAAGTACAACTGTTAAAAGTTCGTACATCCAAATACTAAATCAAAACATACTGCTAGCTAATCTAAGCCCGATAGCACCCATGAGCTGATCATGCTTGTCCTGAGTCATGGGCTTAGTAAACGGGTCTGCTAGGTTTTGATCTGTGTTCACTTTGCTTATCACGATGTCTCCACGTTCCACAATTTCCCGATGTAGTGGAACTTTCTTAGAATGTACTTAGCCCTGTGATGAGACCTGGGCTCTTTGGCTTGAGCAATAGCACCTGTGTTATCACAGAACATCTCGATGGGTTTCTTAATGCTTGGAACCACATCGAGGTCGGTTATGAATTTCTTCATCCAAGCAGCCTCCTTTGCAGCATCTGATGCGGCTATTAGGATATTTTGGATCAACAAAACCGCCTGGCTGAACCATATAGACATCTTCAGAGAGATGCCCATTAAGAAAAGCGGTTTTGACATCCATTTACCATATCTCGTAGTCATAGTACGGGGCTATGGCAAGCAATATCCTGGTCGATTTGATCATAGCAACGGGCGAGAAGGTTTCATCATAGTCAATACCCTGAGTTTGAGTGAAACCCTTCGCAACTAGCCGTGCTTTAAAGGTGTGTACATTTCCATGCATATCAGTTTTTCTCTTGAAAACTGTAACACCTCGAAAATTTATGCCCAATAATATATCAACACGTGTCATGGACTTTAAACGTGTAAAGAAGTGATTTAGAGGGACTAAAGCTGACAAACAAGGAAAGTATGTGAATAAAAGGGTTCAATATGTCAACAATGGATAAATATATCCTTCAATAGCCCCACTTGATGTTTATACCCTTAAACGAATAAATCATGGATTATACGAAGCTAATTGTGAAAGAAAGTGAGGAATTACAAACTACATGGGTTAAATGTGTCAACATGTTTAAAGTATACCTCTGAGTGACCTTTTAGCAAACCCGAAGCTTTGTAATGATTAATTATACTCACGAGAATAAGTGATAAAAATTTCACAAGGTTTCGTTAAAGTATGAGAAAGTTATGACAATATTCGTATACAAGAGGTTAAAAGCGTTAACGTTGAAATTTAAGGCTTACGGGTGATCATGAAGTTAACCAAGGACTTAACAATGTTTGGTTATGTCTTGGAGCCCTTAAAAGTCAAGTTAGAGGGTTGAAATTGCAAGAAAAGAAGTTAAAACCACGTTTGGAGGGACCAGGGACCTAAATTGCAATTGTTGAAAGTTTGTTGACTGGACATGACCCTCACACGGGCCGCGTAAGACCAGGCCCAAGTCTTACGCGGGCCGCCTAAGGTGCCCAGCATTAGAAAAACATGCCAGCTGCCAGTTGAGCCTGTTTAACAGACTTAGGGAACTCGTTTTTGATACCAGGGGCTTGTTTGATGGTTTATTATGGCCTAGGGACCCCTGTAATGATCCCATAACATCCATAGACCTTGTTGGAATGATCTTGGAGCTCTAAGAAACCTATATAAGGGCCATGACTTCATTTGTTCAAGTGCTCATTCACTTGCAACAATTCAAGCACTCATTTCTGGAGGTAGCTGACTTGGGAGAAGATTAAGAAGTGTAGAAAAGATAGCAAGGACCTTAAGTAAGAGTTCTAATCCTTGTTTAGTTCTTTTAATTAGCTTATAAACCAAAAAGTCAAACCGTCGTAATTAAGATTTGACTTCGTCATTAATCTTAATTTGTCCAGTCAAATTGCAAATTGAAAGTACCTATGAGTTGGTAATTATGTGGGCAATAAACCCTTAAAAGGGCACCCCCTGATTCCCACTCTAACTAGGTCAATTGTCGGGTCAAACTTGATTATAAAAAGTCAACAGGAAGCTTATTTTCAAATTAATGCATAATTAGCAATGTAGAAGCTATGCAACCTATTTTGTCATTAATATAACTTGGTAATTAATGTAAGAACATGTCTAAACATGTTCAACTCGACAATTTTCAGTTTAAGCTCGGTTCGGAACCGAAAGTAGCAAAAGTAGACTTTTTCTTTGACTTTCAGTTCTGAACCATTAGAGCATAGTTTAGAAATTTCTTAGAGCCTTATTAGGACCAGGTTTCATATAAGTATAACCCTCTGTGATTATACAACTTGGTTCATTAGTTATCCGATTCATATGCATATTTCCGTTAATGTTGACTATTATGCCCATATGACCTTAAAACATGAATTTTGAAAATGTAAAAGAGTAGAAACCTTAGTTACTGATTTATAAACTTGTACCTAAAATTTGACATCAGTTTGAGGTCTAGATTAAGAGTTATGCTCATTAGCGAAATCAGAAAGCTTTTTAGTAATTAAACGGTGTAATTAGCGTATAGCCTATCTAAACCCGATTTTTTATAGCAAACTTTTTACCCACTGATATAAAATAATATTTTGGGATTTTTGGAGATTTTTATTTATTTTTAGGCTAAGCATAACATAGAGTTCTAAGCTTGATCCGGAAATTGTCGGTTTTGCCCTTTTGGGCTATAAAATGAGTTTTTCAAATCCTTTTGATACCAAACCTTTTTCTACTGATCCAATATGATAAATAAAGTATTTTAAGCCTTCTGGAATAATAAAAATATCAGCTTTTCTTAAAAAACCCAGAAATAGCTTAAAATCGCCTTTTTAAGCGTTTTTAACGCATAGTATGTATAAAAACTATTTCAAACATATAAGGGTTGACGCCTATTGATATTTTCAATAAAATTTTATATTTTAACAGTAAGCAAAAGTTTTAAACTCAGGTTTCCAGTTTTGACCTTTTAGGCTTAAGTGAAATTACCAAAATTCCCCTTCGGTGCATAGTATGGTTAGAAATGATAAATTTCACATATAGGTTATACCCTACTGATATAACATAGTAAATTGAGTATTTTTACTGATTACATCAGACCCGAAACTCATATTTATATTTAAACTCTTTTATAACCTTTAAAATGACCAAAATACCCCTACGGGGCGTAATTTGAGTTTAAATCCGTTTTGGGCATAATAGAAGATATCTTACTGATGTCACAACATATTTAAGGCATATTAACTTAGGAAACTTGTATATGACTCATATGGTTACCCGTTACGCACTTTTCGCGTTCGGATCGACTTATGTAACTAGTTTGCATAATTTAGCCGAAACGGGTCAAACTATATCGTTTTCATCTCAAAATCTAGAATGTGTTTAAGTAACCCATATTAAACAAGCATACAAGCTTGTCGGGTCAAAACCACATTCTAAACCGGTCTTTGCCTTATCATGCGTTTGAACCGTGTCTTCCTTTTGAAAACTAACCGGTCTAAGTCTAAGCTTAATTAAAGACCCGTTAGGATTCTAATAGGTTGTTAAAAAAACCTTCGTTCCAGATTTAGGAGCCCAGTAAAAGCTATCTGTACTTGCTTGGTGGTATACGGCTGGGATAAATTGTATAAATTTGCTCAGGTAAATACTCTTAACTTATTTTCCCTATACGGGCTTGGGATACGGTATTATAATAATACCGCTTGGTCGGGTATGTAGTCATTTAAATCGGATTGTGATTAATGTATTTACATAACTCATTTTATTCTGTATTATTTGGTGTATGGCCTTTGGGGGTTAAATGACCATGTCCCGGATATCCTTGGCATCATTCAAAGAAATGGCCACGACCTAAGCACGGGGTGTAGGCGTACACCTGACAGTTGCATTATGTAAAAACTGGTAATCCACTTAAAGGAATCAACCTTGTGGGCATTATACCTGTGGCGTGTCAGTTAATCTTGTCCGACCCTACAAACCGGCCCTAACGGACGACAAATAAGTAAAACTGTATACAAGATTATTTTTGAATAATTGTCCCAAGTTATAAAAGATATTTTTGCCTAAGTGCATTCAAATTAATTTTCAAACTCTTTTCAAAATGAGTCAGTTAAGTTGTATTTACCAGTGTAAACTGACGTATTTTCCAAAAAGGCTAAGTGCAGGTACTATACGTAATAGGCTGGCTACTCCAGGCATCAATAATCAAGTCTCGCAAGCTCTAGATATTAAAGTATGTTGAACAATTTCCTTTTTCTTTCGATCCGCCTGTGGATCTGTTTCAACTATTTTGTGATACTTAATATTACAATTTATTCAGTTGAAATAAATCTATCTTTTGCTTCCGCTGTACATTTGAATTTGTGTTGTTTGACTATGATGATATCAACTACGTCATGATACTCCCCACCGGGCCCACCGGTAATACGTGGAATATCGGGGTGTGACAGGTTGGTGTCAGAGCCAACACTGAGTGAATTAAACACTAGCCTTTTTGTGTTTAATCTCAGTTACACAGTTGCACGTTCCTCGATTCTCGAGTCTA
>JARYGA010060862.1:0-38910 GCA_030545235.1 Helianthus tuberosus | reverse complement strand
GACTTTGACTTCGACTTTCGAAACACGGGGTGTTACATTTGTCATCGGTGAAGATCACGCATTTGGTACCCTAAAGGTAGTGTCTCCAAATCTTTAGAGCAAAAACAACCGCACCAAGCTTGAGATCATGAGTGGTGTAGTTCTTTTCGTGGATTTTGAGTTGTTTTGATGCAGAGGCAACGACTTTGTCTCGTTGTATGAGAACACAACCGAGACCTTCCTTGGAAGCGTCGCAATGGACAACGAAGTCATCGTTGCCCTCAGGAAGGGCTAGGATAGGAGCATTGCAAAGCATGTCCTTGAGAGTTTGAAAAGATTCTTCTTGTGTGGTAGCCCAAGTGAAAGGTTTATCTTTTTGGGTCAAGGGGTGAGGGTTACGAAAATTTTGGAAAATTTTGAGATGAATCGACGGTAAAATCCCGCCAATCCAATGAAAGAATGAATTTCAGATGGTGACTTGGGTGCAATCCAATTCTTGACAGCTTTGATTTTAGCAGGATCGACATGTATACCCTTTGCGTTTACGACGTGACCGAGAAATTGAACTTCCTTTAGCAAAATTCACATTTGGAGATTATGGCGTATAATTGTTCAGTTCGAAGAAGTTCTAGGATTAAACGTAAGTGTCGCTCATGTTCGGTTTGGTTCTTGGAGTAGATTAGAATATCATCGATGAATACAATCACAAAACGGCCGAGATAAAGTTTACACACACGATTCATCAAATCCATGAAGACTGCAGGTGCATTGGTTAATCCAAAGGGCATGACCATGAATTTGTAGTGTCCATATCTAGTTCGCAAGGCGGTTTTGGGTATGTCCTCCTCAAGTGCTCGAAGTTGATGATAACCGGAGCGAAGGTCGATCTTTGAAAAACACGTTGGGCCTTATAGTTGGTCAAAAAGATTATCGATTTGTGGAAAAGGATAACGGTTTTTTACAATGAGTATGTTGAGCATGGTCGGCCCTGAAGATGGGCGGGGAGTACCACCGCCCAGGGCCCGATATTTCGAAGGGCACGTTATTTTTTTAAAAACTCTGATATGTATATGTAAAATAAAGAAATTAATAGGGTATACCCATACAAACACCAATATATAGGCTCACTTACAAAACTATTTTTATGGTTTAGATTAGTTATTAGCCCATTGACATTAGGTTTAGACCTTTAGTGAGCTCAGTACCTAATTTTGTTAAGGTCTAAGGGCACGTTTTTTCGAGCTCGAACAGGGTACATGAATTCTCAGAGCTGGCCCTGATGTTGAGCTCGCGATAGTCGATGCACTCCAATCTCAGTCCCTTTTTCATGTTTTCTATATTTTAGTATTTATTTTTACACAAAACCATTAAAATCCTTGTTCATTTATATAAAAGTGTGATCTCAACAACAAATTTCCTATATCTACAAAACACATGAGCGTGAACAGTGGCAGAGAATAGTGTTTCCCTGCCATTGGTTGAAATTGGCGGTGGCCAATTCTTATTGGACCAATCAGTTTATTAATTTATACCAACTTTAAAATTACGGTTTTGCCCCCAGTTAAAAATTTACGTTTTCGCCCCAATTTCAAATTGTAATTACCCCATTTGCCCCCAGCTCAAATTTACGCTTATGCTCTTGGTTAAAAAATAACGACTTTACCCTCAGCCGAAATTACGTTTTCGCCCCAATTAAAAATAACAATACGTTTCCCCCCAGCTAAAATTTACGATTTTACACCAGCTTAGTTTTTTATAACCACTTTAAAATTACAGTTTTGCCCCCAGTTTAAAGTTACGTTTTTGCCCCTTGTTCTAACTAAAAATATGCTTTCGCCACCAGCTCAAAATTACGATTTTCCCATCGGTTCAAAATTACGCTTTTACCCTCAATTCAAAAATACATTTTTCCCACAGTTCAAAATAAAATTATGATTTTCCCCTACCTAAAAATTAAGATTTTACACTCGCTCAAAATTACGGTCTTGTCATCGTTTTAGTTTTTCTTTCAACCAAAAGTATAATACTATTTTTTTAATTGGTTGAGAATTATTCGGCGATCACCCCGCAACGTGGGCGGGGCATCTAACTAGTTCTTTACAAAAATAAAATGAGTTTTGGATAAATATTGCCATATAACAAACATTAAACTTAGCAATACTTGCTGATGCAAAGTGGTCTCTAACTAGAGTTATTATTTGGCTTTTTGCGGCGCCGAATTCCGAAACCAAAAAAAAAAAAAACAAATTGTGGTGGAAAACACGTTTTTTTTTTTAATCCATATACCATGTCGGCCTTGTCCTTATCAACCTTAAGAATACTAAAAAAAAACTTTCGTCAAATCACAACCACTAAAACTTAATACATGTGGATATTAAATTGCATACTATTTGTTCACGTCATATTCACACCAAACCCTATTTCATCATCCCATGCTCTATATATACCACCATACCTTTGATCGTTTATATAAACCACCATACATTCTCAAACCAAACAAACACAATCACATTTAACATGGGAAGCATTGTAGATTGGCCCGAACCGGTGGTTTATGTTCAATCTTTGTCGGAAAGTGGGACCCTTGTGGTTCCAGACCAATACGTCAAGCCACCACCGGAGAGGCCGACTACATGGCTAACCGATATGAACATACCGGTTATTGATATGACCGGTTTGATCAGTTCGCGTGAAGAAACCATGAAACAAGTGTTCGAGGCGTGTCGTGAATGGGGTTTTATGCAACTGGTTAATCATGGTGTGAAGACGGAGTTACTTGATGGGGCTAGAGACATTTGGCAAGAGTTTTTTCATGCCCCAATGGAGGTGAAAAAGAAGTATGCAAACTCACCAAAGACTTATGAAGGGTTTGGGAGTAGATTAGGTGTTGAGAAAGGTGCAACTCTTGATTGGAGTGATTACTACTATCTTAATTATCATCCTAATTGTCATACAAAGTGGCCTGCTCATCCACCTCATCTAAGGTAATGTTGTTTAAATATGTGCATGATACACACATGTCAATGTAATCTTATGTTGTTTTCAAACGGCTATTTGAGGTTGCACCAAATGATCGTTTGAAGGCTTGAGTCATCGCCCCCTACTTTTAAATCGCCGTTGGTTCGTCGAACGGCCATTTGAAGGTTAAGGCTTATATGTTTTTTTTATTGTTACATGCTTTTGTTTGATTTTGAATATAAAGGTGATAGTTGGGTTGACAAGTTAGGCACTCACGTTAGTCGCAAACATATTGCAACCGAAAATGTTGGTCGCAAACTTTTTCGATAACCTATTGGTCTTCCGTTGGTAAATCTGTGACAAATTTTGCGATTGAAAGTGTTTGCGAGGGGCTTGTAACAGATGTTATTTTTTTTTGGTTTGCGACCGATATATTTTTCTTAGTGTTTGCTAAAGATTGATTTTTGCTAAAGATTTTTGACCGTTAGCTACTTAATTTAATTTATCACAAAATTTTGTCAAAATATAAGTTTTTGGCTAGTAAAAACTATTGATCTAATAAAATAGATTACTGTTAGTTTCAAAATATCTTCTGGGATGAGTAGTTGTTATGTTGATTCGATATTATAATTTATTAACAAGAAAAATACTAATTATAGACTTCGTTCTATTGTAATATTGTTTATGTGTGTGAAAAGAGGAATTAATAAAAATATGAATATATTTTATTGATTTTTTATTTCTTAGTAAAGATCATGTGCAATACCAAATAGTCCCTAATAGTGCCCACTTTTTAATGTAGAGACGTTATGGAGGAATATTCTAAAGAAATACTAAGGTTAGGTGAGGTTTTATTGAAGGTGTTCTCAATAAACCTCGGATTAGAAGAAGATTGTCTTCAAAATGCATTTGGTGGGAAACACATTGGAGCTTGCTTGAGAGCAAATTTCTATCCCAAGTGTCCGCAACCTGACTTGACCCTCGGGCTATCTTCCCACTCGGACCCTGGCGGTATGACCTTTCTACTTCCTGATAAGCGAGTCACTGGACTTCAGGTTCGAAAGGATGACCAATGGATAACCGTTAAACCCGTACACAATGCCATAATTCTGAACATTGGAGATCAACTTCAGGTATTGTAAATCTTTAGAGGCGGTAAAATGCATTGGGCGCACACGTTAACAAGTTAAGATTTGTAGTTATTATATGTAAAGGGATAAGGGTCGGTTCGAGTTAGGTTCATTTTGATTTGGTTGATCCGCCAACACACTTTGGTCCTATAATCCAAAAACTTATCTATAGTTTTCCGCATGGGTGGTTGAATTTATTTGGAGACCTAAAGCGAAACTAAACTTTCACGCTTTTCATTTAAATTATCTGCCAGTGTCAATTTCTTTTTAAAACCTGTATTTTCATTATAAACCTCTGCTTAATATCATACACTTTAAAAAATAAAATAAAAATTCTAGCAAAATATACACATAAAACTGGATTCACATTGACTACCAAACTACAATATCTTATTATCTTTGACACTCTTCATCTTTAATTTAACATAGTTCTAAAAGCATTTTTGGTCCTTGTGGATATTGAACACATGCATCCTCCTTCTTTGCTTTAGGCCCATATATCTTTATATTAAAAAATCACACGTTGAAGTTGTGAAAGTTATACTCTCATCACATACCCTAACTAAGCCTAAAAATTTGGGGACCTATATATAAGCGTGGAGGCCTAAACCTATCATTTTTTTTCTAATAAAGTAGGCAACTCATGGTTGTAGTAACACCTAAGGCTGCCATTTTTTTTTCTAATAAAGTAGGCAACTCATGGCTGTAATACCATGTGCTAAGTTTATCATCAGATGGAAGTATTCAAGTTGTTGTGTTGGAGATTGTAGGTTTTAAGCAACGCAAAGTATAAAAGTGTGGAGCATAGAGTGGTAGTGAATCCTAATGAAGAGAGAGTTTCCTTGGCTTATTTCTATAATCCCAGGAATGAAATGCTTATTCAACCTATATCAGAACTTGTCACATCCGAAAGTCCTGCACTTTATCCGCCAATGATATTCGAAGAATACAGACGTTTCATTCGGACAAAGGGTCCACAAGGCAAACTTCAGGTGGAGTCTTTAAAATCTACAGGATAATCACTAATCCATCATCATTTTCCTCGAACATTTTTATGTACTCCTGATGAAGTTAACCCTGATGGGGGTGGTAGATATGTTTGGAAGAGAAGAGACGAACAAAGATCGAGTTAATGATAATCATGGAAAGAAGATAAAAGATAAAGTTTGGTTGAGTTAATTAGTATCTATAAGTTTGGTTGAGTTAATTAGTATCTACATGTCAAAGAAAATGAAAGTTTGTGTGTTTATGTTTATCTAGTTGTTTAGTTGCTTATTACTAGGAGTTTGATACTTTAAAGGTTTTTTTTTTGTTTGGTAAGGAAGATATTTAGTATAAATAAGATTCCTTGTAAATTATATATATATATATTCTTTCCATTAAATCTAACTAACTCTCAAATCAATATCCACCATTAGATTTGGCTGAGATTAAATCTCAGTCACTTAAACTCACAAAAATAACTGCTATTGTAGCAGTTTAGGGCGGTTCTTTACAGTTTCCTTCAGTGGTGGCTACCTCCCCCATTATCTTCACAATTCCCCAGTTCAGGGCAGTTTCTCAGCCGGTGGTTTTTCCCACATTATTCTGGATTCACACGTAACTTCGCAGTTCGCCCCACTTCCCCTATATACTCGGCTCCTCTTCTCTCATGTCGTTCTTCAAGTATTATCAATGGTGCAATCCTGAGTTCAGTTTAGGGTTCAACTCTCTCATCTTCTCTACTACAAAAAACCCTAGCTCCATATTTGAACAGACATTTCTCCCTCTGCATTCCAGGTATCAGTTTTATCCCACATCAATTTGTGACATCGCCTTTTCATCATCTTATTCGACATCGTTTATTCATCTCATCTTCACCGTTTCATCAAGAACTACCATTTCTTGCACTCAGAACATCCTTAAGGTATAATTTCATCACATTTATTTCAATTCCGAATTTGATTATACTCGTTTGTATCTTAGTGGTTTATACTGTTAAATTATTGGTTCCATTTAGGGTTATTTCTACTTGCTTATGGAGGACATTCAACCAGTTCAAGGTATGTAGGTTCATTATTTATATATTTTTTTTTTGTCAAAATTCAATATTTTTTCATGTAACCCAGTGAAATCAAAAGGCAAAATGAAAATAGAACTTCACTAAAATTGTTAAGTGAAGATCGCAATTCAAACAAAAAGAAAGCTAACTCTCACACAAATGAGAAAAAAAGGTACCGTTTAAAGCCAAAATCTTGCACAAAATCAATAGTGAAGAAAGGGACATCCAAGTGCAAGCAACCAGAGATAGATAGCAAGCAAGTGCCTCAAAAACCCACCAAACTAATTATTGATTACATAAATGGTTGATTCAAAGCATGTAACTAAACTTTCATTACTTATTGATCCTTATTTTTTTTTAAATTTCTTGCCTTTTGGTAAAATAACATGATTAAACGTTAACCATTTTCATGTTTGGTATCTTGCAGTTTAAGTGGCACTTAATACTCTTTTAACAAAAGGGAGATAAGTAAACAAGAGTAAGTATCATATCATGTATTAGCTTTACTTTTATTGAGGTGCAATCTTACAACATGATGAAGCATATTGTAAAGTATATATCTATATATTTGGAAATCAAAACCTGATTTGACTTTTCATGCCCCAACACGCAAGCGCAATAAGCAATATTGCAGTTCCAAGGGATGGTTGAAAATGAGTTAATGCAGCCCCATTTTCACATTAACGGGTTGGTATCGCCCTGTTATAAGCACCATTAAAGTTAATTTTTGGATTAAAAGCGGTTGAATGTTATAATGAAATTGTACCATATTTATATCAGTGGGTTAAATTGCCCCTCTGGTGTTCTTGCATCACTTACGTTGCTTCATTCTTTGACTTTAAAGTTAATTACCTTTTCATGTTCTTGTATGTATGCTATTGAATCTTATCATCATTTTATTATAATGTTTTATGTTTGTCAGGAAGGATGCTTAGAAGGGCTATGTGACACTTTTATGTCTAGCTGCTAATGGTGGCAATGACGAAGGAATTCAAATATTACTTTGATATTTTTATATTATTGAATTGATATATATGAAGAAAAGTAATAATAAAGCTATGAATGTTATCAGCAATCGAGATCCTCCAATGATTATGCATACACTCCCGAAAACAAAATCTCGAACATTTTTGCTCGACATAACTTACAAGAATGGTATAGTTGGGATATTCCCAGTGATGAAAATTCATCTATTCTCTTACTCTTCTTATAATTTTTTTCTTTTTTCTTAACACTTTACAGGTTTGCAGACGTTACACATCTTATTATAGCATTAGAGAGTAATGTTCAACAAGACTCCAATGTTGGGAATGTTGGGATTCAGTGGTGTCAATTTTACTTTTTATCAAAACGGGTTTGATATATTTTATTAACTAAATACATAATTAATAAAAACACGGAGCGGAATAAATATAAAAATCGACACCAAAAGTGAACCGAACAGGATCATGGTTACAAACATGCAAATACGATACATAAAATAATTAATCTACCGATGAGAAAAATTATACCCTTGTGGTTAATAATTAACCGTGTGAGACACCGAGGTACAACGAACGAGTGCTAGATACGAACATGAACCGAGCGGTGGTGGCTTTGGATTGGCCGGTCGTCACAATACAAAGGATAGGAAAAATTGGGCGGCACTTTCTTTAGAAGTGGCTGCTGTGTTTTCCTATTGTGATTGTATCACAAAAACCAAAAAGAATTCCTTTCTTTTGCTGTGCTTCTTATTATATGATGATCTCACAAAAATATTCCTTTTATGTCTTACGACAGAAGACTATCATCAACATTAAGGATGATTAACTAAATATATAGTAATATATTTAGGTTAACATCTCTAATTATCTCTTAGGTCCCAAAGCCCAATATAATAAGTTCAAGCCCAGACGCGATACGAAGCCCGAAAAATAAAGTTTAATTAAATAAGTAATTAAACGTTATATTATTTATAACCCGTATAAATAATAAATCCCGTTTTTCGTGGATATATAATTATTCTAGATAGTTATATATTTCGCTCTGTTAATTGTTCGTGGTCACCAGTTAACCAAGTTAAGTGGATTGAATGTTCGTTGCCCAAGGTGTAACTCTTACGGGTCATAGCTCGGTCAGCAGCATTGACTTATCGAACCCGTACACATAAATCCAACAATCTCCCACTTGGACGACATTCGATACAATCCTCATAGCAAACAGTCAGCGGCGCTCTAGCTGCATATGGCTGCCCCCAACAAGGTATGACACTTTAAAGTCATTAACCAAAACACCTTGCCATTAGTAACAACTTACTATTGCAAGACAATATATTTATGGTAATTGTTGTCATTTATCCTTTCTGTAAAAGACATAAATTGAATCAACGAGACATGGATTAAGTTCATTCTCATATGGTGTTCAATTATTATTGTTCTCGATCAAGAGTCAAAGTGGCCCGAACAAACACACAGTAAGTTTGGGTAAGGCCTTACACTTCACCAGCTTGAATCAACGAGGGTGCCACAATGTCTAACTGTTACATATCATGTAAGAGTACAGAATCCCATATCGACTACATACAACTCCCACTGAACTTCAGAACTATTCCCAATTAAAGCCTTTATGACTGGCAGTTACGCGATAGCGGTTGACAGTAATCAAAGAATAATCCTTGGTAAACGGAAGTTTTCTAATATGTATCTCAGGTCAAAGGATACTAAATGAGTATACCAATATCAAATCATCTTATGACTAAGATCCATGAAGATGATTTGATGCGAGTTACATCCAACGTCATTCTTAATGAGGTCTGTGAATTTGGAAGTCAACTCCTTGAGTCCAAAGTCAGAATAGTCTTAATTCAGAATCGTTCCCACGAGTCTGACCGACTACGGATAGTTTAGAATGCAAGATTCACGGGTTAAACGTATTAAAATCGAACACAGTTATAAGATTCAAAATTGCATTTAACCAGTAAATCAAAATTGAATTCAAAAGTACAACTGTTAAAAGTTCGTACATCCAAATACTAAATCAAAACATACTGCTAGCTAATCTAAGCCCGATAGCACCCATGAGCTGATCATGCTTGTCCTGAGTCATGGGCTTAGTAAACGGGTCTGCTAGGTTTTGATCTGTGTTCACTTTGCTTATCACGATGTCTCCACGTTCCACAATTTCCCGATGTAGTGGAACTTTCTTAGAATGTACTTAGCCCTGTGATGAGACCTGGGCTCTTTGGCTTGAGCAATAGCACCTGTGTTATCACAGAACATCTCGATGGGTTTCTTAATGCTTGGAACCACATCGAGGTCGGTTATGAATTTCTTCATCCAAGCAGCCTCCTTTGCAGCATCTGATGCGGCTATTAGGATATTTTGGATCAACAAAACCGCCTGGCTGAACCATATAGACATCTTCAGAGAGATGCCCATTAAGAAAAGCGGTTTTGACATCCATTTACCATATCTCGTAGTCATAGTACGGGGCTATGGCAAGCAATATCCTGGTCGATTTGATCATAGCAACGGGCGAGAAGGTTTCATCATAGTCAATACCCTGAGTTTGAGTGAAACCCTTCGCAACTAGCCGTGCTTTAAAGGTGTGTACATTTCCATGCATATCAGTTTTTCTCTTGAAAACTGTAACACCTCGAAAATTTATGCCCAATAATATATCAACACGTGTCATGGACTTTAAACGTGTAAAGAAGTGATTTAGAGGGACTAAAGCTGACAAACAAGGAAAGTATGTGAATAAAAGGGTTCAATATGTCAACAATGGATAAATATATCCTTCAATAGCCCCACTTGATGTTTATACCCTTAAACGAATAAATCATGGATTATACGAAGCTAATTGTGAAAGAAAGTGAGGAATTACAAACTACATGGGTTAAATGTGTCAACATGTTTAAAGTATACCTCTGAGTGACCTTTTAGCAAACCCGAAGCTTTGTAATGATTAATTATACTCACGAGAATAAGTGATAAAAATTTCACAAGGTTTCGTTAAAGTATGAGAAAGTTATGACAATATTCGTATACAAGAGGTTAAAAGCGTTAACGTTGAAATTTAAGGCTTACGGGTGATCATGAAGTTAACCAAGGACTTAACAATGTTTGGTTATGTCTTGGAGCCCTTAAAAGTCAAGTTAGAGGGTTGAAATTGCAAGAAAAGAAGTTAAAACCACGTTTGGAGGGACCAGGGACCTAAATTGCAATTGTTGAAAGTTTGTTGACTGGACATGACCCTCACACGGGCCGCGTAAGACCAGGCCCAAGTCTTACGCGGGCCGCCTAAGGTGCCCAGCATTAGAAAAACATGCCAGCTGCCAGTTGAGCCTGTTTAACAGACTTAGGGAACTCGTTTTTGATACCAGGGGCTTGTTTGATGGTTTATTATGGCCTAGGGACCCCTGTAATGATCCCATAACATCCATAGACCTTGTTGGAATGATCTTGGAGCTCTAAGAAACCTATATAAGGGCCATGACTTCATTTGTTCAAGTGCTCATTCACTTGCAACAATTCAAGCACTCATTTCTGGAGGTAGCTGACTTGGGAGAAGATTAAGAAGTGTAGAAAAGATAGCAAGGACCTTAAGTAAGAGTTCTAATCCTTGTTTAGTTCTTTTAATTAGCTTATAAACCAAAAAGTCAAACCGTCGTAATTAAGATTTGACTTCGTCATTAATCTTAATTTGTCCAGTCAAATTGCAAATTGAAAGTACCTATGAGTTGGTAATTATGTGGGCAATAAACCCTTAAAAGGGCACCCCCTGATTCCCACTCTAACTAGGTCAATTGTCGGGTCAAACTTGATTATAAAAAGTCAACAGGAAGCTTATTTTCAAATTAATGCATAATTAGCAATGTAGAAGCTATGCAACCTATTTTGTCATTAATATAACTTGGTAATTAATGTAAGAACATGTCTAAACATGTTCAACTCGACAATTTTCAGTTTAAGCTCGGTTCGGAACCGAAAGTAGCAAAAGTAGACTTTTTCTTTGACTTTCAGTTCTGAACCATTAGAGCATAGTTTAGAAATTTCTTAGAGCCTTATTAGGACCAGGTTTCATATAAGTATAACCCTCTGTGATTATACAACTTGGTTCATTAGTTATCCGATTCATATGCATATTTCCGTTAATGTTGACTATTATGCCCATATGACCTTAAAACATGAATTTTGAAAATGTAAAAGAGTAGAAACCTTAGTTACTGATTTATAAACTTGTACCTAAAATTTGACATCAGTTTGAGGTCTAGATTAAGAGTTATGCTCATTAGCGAAATCAGAAAGCTTTTTAGTAATTAAACGGTGTAATTAGCGTATAGCCTATCTAAACCCGATTTTTTATAGCAAACTTTTTACCCACTGATATAAAATAATATTTTGGGATTTTTGGAGATTTTTATTTATTTTTAGGCTAAGCATAACATAGAGTTCTAAGCTTGATCCGGAAATTGTCGGTTTTGCCCTTTTGGGCTATAAAATGAGTTTTTCAAATCCTTTTGATACCAAACCTTTTTCTACTGATCCAATATGATAAATAAAGTATTTTAAGCCTTCTGGAATAATAAAAATATCAGCTTTTCTTAAAAAACCCAGAAATAGCTTAAAATCGCCTTTTTAAGCGTTTTTAACGCATAGTATGTATAAAAACTATTTCAAACATATAAGGGTTGACGCCTATTGATATTTTCAATAAAATTTTATATTTTAACAGTAAGCAAAAGTTTTAAACTCAGGTTTCCAGTTTTGACCTTTTAGGCTTAAGTGAAATTACCAAAATTCCCCTTCGGTGCATAGTATGGTTAGAAATGATAAATTTCACATATAGGTTATACCCTACTGATATAACATAGTAAATTGAGTATTTTTACTGATTACATCAGACCCGAAACTCATATTTATATTTAAACTCTTTTATAACCTTTAAAATGACCAAAATACCCCTACGGGGCGTAATTTGAGTTTAAATCCGTTTTGGGCATAATAGAAGATATCTTACTGATGTCACAACATATTTAAGGCATATTAACTTAGGAAACTTGTATATGACTCATATGGTTACCCGTTACGCACTTTTCGCGTTCGGATCGACTTATGTAACTAGTTTGCATAATTTAGCCGAAACGGGTCAAACTATATCGTTTTCATCTCAAAATCTAGAATGTGTTTAAGTAACCCATATTAAACAAGCATACAAGCTTGTCGGGTCAAAACCACATTCTAAACCGGTCTTTGCCTTATCATGCGTTTGAACCGTGTCTTCCTTTTGAAAACTAACCGGTCTAAGTCTAAGCTTAATTAAAGACCCGTTAGGATTCTAATAGGTTGTTAAAAAAACCTTCGTTCCAGATTTAGGAGCCCAGTAAAAGCTATCTGTACTTGCTTGGTGGTATACGGCTGGGATAAATTGTATAAATTTGCTCAGGTAAATACTCTTAACTTATTTTCCCTATACGGGCTTGGGATACGGTATTATAATAATACCGCTTGGTCGGGTATGTAGTCATTTAAATCGGATTGTGATTAATGTATTTACATAACTCATTTTATTCTGTATTATTTGGTGTATGGCCTTTGGGGGTTAAATGACCATGTCCCGGATATCCTTGGCATCATTCAAAGAAATGGCCACGACCTAAGCACGGGGTGTAGGCGTACACCTGACAGTTGCATTATGTAAAAACTGGTAATCCACTTAAAGGAATCAACCTTGTGGGCATTATACCTGTGGCGTGTCAGTTAATCTTGTCCGACCCTACAAACCGGCCCTAACGGACGACAAATAAGTAAAACTGTATACAAGATTATTTTTGAATAATTGTCCCAAGTTATAAAAGATATTTTTGCCTAAGTGCATTCAAATTAATTTTCAAACTCTTTTCAAAATGAGTCAGTTAAGTTGTATTTACCAGTGTAAACTGACGTATTTTCCAAAAAGGCTAAGTGCAGGTACTATACGTAATAGGCTGGCTACTCCAGGCATCAATAATCAAGTCTCGCAAGCTCTAGATATTAAAGTATGTTGAACAATTTCCTTTTTCTTTCGATCCGCCTGTGGATCTGTTTCAACTATTTTGTGATACTTAATATTACAATTTATTCAGTTGAAATAAATCTATCTTTTGCTTCCGCTGTACATTTGAATTTGTGTTGTTTGACTATGATGATATCAACTACGTCATGATACTCCCCACCGGGCCCACCGGTAATACGTGGAATATCGGGGTGTGACAGGTTGGTGTCAGAGCCAACACTGAGTGAATTAAACACTAGCCTTTTTGTGTTTAATCTCAGTTACACAGTTGCACGTTCCTCGATTCTCGAGTCTAGACAAAGAACGTAGGACTAATCCTAATTCATTTTATTTTGTCCTTATTTGTTTCCTTTGTTATTTTTCTGATTAGCCCCTGCATGGGCAAGTCATTTCAATTAGAAGTCCCGTTTAGGGCAACCATGTACTCATTTAAACTTTAATGGAACGCTTAGATTTAAAATATCATTCCTCTTTTAAGAACTACCATTATAATAAAATGGCAAAATCTAAAAAGGACAAGACCTAGCCATGTGTCACCTTAAGACATGGCCAAGATGGTAGTTCCTCAATTAGATTCAAATCTATATTAACATCTCAATTTAGGATTGTTCTGCGTTAAATATTAAAAAGAATCTTAAAGGAAAAACCTAGTCTATATGTCGTTGCAGACATGACCAAGATGGTAAAACATATTCAAAAGATTCAAATCCTTGTTAACATCTAAAGACATGTTAACATTGGTGGCAAAAATGTGATTCGATAAAATCGCATAAGTCATCCTTAAATTGGATTACTCCAATTTTCCTTATTTAAATAATCATCCCTCTAAAGATGAAGTGCCTACGAGCTATAATTAACGTCTTCTGAGACTAAAGACAGTGGTGGCCTACAACTCCTTGTCAAGGAAAGGTATTGAACTTTGATTCAAACCTTAATACCTCGATTCTGTAAAATCCTGGTTTATAAATTAAATATGTCCATGTGACTTGCCTTTTTGTGCTATTATTAAATTATAATTAAGGATTGTAATAAAAATCCTGAATATATGCATGCTTAGCAAATTAACCAAAATAGTTATGAAAGACCATGGTTAATAAATCGTCAAGAACGATAGTACTGTATAGACTTCCAAATAAACCTTGTCCTTATTTTCTTTTATGTAGCAATTAAAGCTATATGACTAGGTCAGAAGAGGTAAACAGTCATCCGGTGGAAAACCATGAAAATGCTAAGATACATGTGACCGGTGCGGAGCTGCAAGCATTAATAGATAATGCTGTTACAAAAGCTATAGAGCGGCAATATAATGAATCTAGCGGAACTCGAAGTAGGACCCTATCCGCAACGCATTCCAAGCCTAAGACTTATTCAGAGGCTCACAGCAAGCCACCCTCTAAGAAAGATGAGCCAAAGAAAGATGATGATCGACATTCATCTAATCAACACAGTGCTCCATCCAGGAGGATAGTGTTCGATAATGAACCACGTACCAAGTCCTGTACTTATAAATACTTTGTCTCCTGCAAACCCAGGGATTTTACTGGGGAGAAAGGAGCGATTGATTGTATGACCTGGTTGGATGAAATGGACACCGTGGTCGATATCAGCGGTTGTGCTGAAAGGGATGTAGTGAAGTATGTATCCTAATCATTCAAAGGAGAGGCATTAGCGTGGTGGAAGTCTCTCATTCTGGCTGCTGGAAAGATCCCACTATACAATCTGACATGGGATCAGTTTGTTGCTCTCATTAAGGAGAATTACTGCCCTCAACACGAGGTTGAGAGGATTGAGTCAGATTTCTTATCTTTAGAAATGAAAAATTTAGATTGTCAAGCTTACCTCACCAGTTTCAATACCCTGTCTAGGCTGGTTCCGTATCTGGTAACACCGGAACCCAAGCGAATTGCTCGCTTCATTGGGGGTTTAGCCCCAGAAATTAAGGCCAGTGTTAAGGCATCGAGACCTGCTACTTTTAGATCAGCAGCTGATCTATCTCTGTCTCTTACTTTAGATGCGGTCAGATTGAGATCGCTTAAAAATTCTGAAGAAGGTAAGAGAAAGCGTGAGGATGATAACTCACGAGGGTCGGAGAAGAAGCACAAGGGAAACACTGATTCCAAGAAGTTTGGGTCTGGAAAGAGTAGTCAACGAACAGAGGAGAAGCCAAAGTGCACGACTTGCCAAAAACGCCACTTTGGAAAATGCAGACTTGAGTCCAAGTCTCAGTCAGGACCAGCTGCATGTGGGTTATGCAAGTCTAAGGAGCACAAGACTGTTGATTGCAAGAAGATTAAAGATGCCACATGCTACAACTGCAATGAGAAAGGGCACATCAAAGCCAACTGCCCTAAATACGCCAAGAAGCCTGATGAGGTCAAGAAGACCAATGCAAGGGTCTTCCGTATGGATGCACAAGAAGCCGTTCAGGACGACAATGTGATCACAGGTACCTTCCTCATAAATGATGTCTATGCAAGAGTGCTATTTGATTCAGGAGCTGATAAGTCGTTTGTAGATGATAAGTTTTGTAAGTTGTTAAACCTACCTGTTAGAACCCTAAGCATAAAATATGAGGTTGAATTAGCTGATGGCACCATAGAAACCGCATCAACCGTGTTAGATGGATGTTTCATATCCATTAGGAACCACTCTTTTCCATTGTCCTTACTTCCTTTGAAGTTAGCCGGTTTTGATATAGTTATAGGCATGGACTGGTTATCTCATAACCAGGCCCAGATTGTTTGCAACAAGAAGCAAGTGGTGGTCAAAACTCCGTATGGTGAGCCACTTACCATTCAGGGAGATACCCAGTATGGACTGCCTGAGCAAGTGTCTATGCTCAAGGCATCTAGGTGTTTGAAGAAGGGTTGTGTCATCTACATGGCACAAGTGACTATTGATGAACATAAGCCTAAGATTGAAGATATTCCCGTCATTTCTGAATATCCCAAAGTATTCCCTGAGGAACTACCTGGTTTGCCACCAGATAGGCAAGTAGAATTCAGAATTGACATTATTCCAGGAGCAGCACCTATTGCAAGGGCACCTTACAGGTTGGCACCAACAGAGATGAAAGAGTTGAGGACTCAGCTAGACGATTTATTGGCAAAAGGTTTTATTCGACCTAGTTCATCTCCTTGGGGAGCACCAATCCTGTTTGTGAAGAAAAAGGATGGATCGATGCGACTATGCATCGATTATCGCGAACTTAACAAAGTCACTATCAAGAATAGATATCTGTTGCCCAGGATCGACGATCTGTTCGATCAACTTCAAGGGGCAAGTTACTTCTCCAAGATCGACTTGAGATCAGGCTACCATCAACTGAAAGTTAGAGATGAAGATGTACACAAGACTGCATTTAGGACTCGTTATGGTCATTACGAGTTCTTAGTGATGCCTTTTGGGCTCACTAATGCACCAGCGACGTTCATGGATCTCATGAACCATGTCTGCAAGCCATAGTTGGACAAATTTGTTATCGTCTTCATTGACTACATTCTCATTTACTCCAAGAGTCAAGCTGACCATGAGAAGCATCTTTGATGCATTCTGGAACTACTTCAGCAGGAGAAGCTCTATGCCAAGTTTTCGAAGTGTGAATTCTGGCTTCGTGAAGTCCAATTCCTTGGACATGTTGTCAGTGAGCGTGGTATCCAAGTAGATCCCGCTAAGGTTGAAGCTGTTATGAATTGGCAAGAGCCAAAGACGCCTACAGAGATTCGTAGCTTTCTAGGTTTAGCAGGATATTATAGGCGATTTATTGAAAACTTCTCAAGGATTGCTGCACCCCTAACTTCGTTGACGCGTAAGAATATTAAGTTTGACTGGGGTCCTAAGCAGCATGAATCCTTTGACATCCTTAAGCAAAAGTTGAGCAATGCTCCAGTATTAACATTGCCTGAGGGAATAGATGAATTTGTGGTATATTGTGATGCATCACACACCGGCATGGGTTGTGTGCTTATGCAGAAAGGCAAAGTCATTGCCTATGCTTCGCGTCAGTTAAAGGTGCACGAGAAGAATTATACCACCCATGACTTGGAGTTGGGTGCCGTTGTATTTGCACTAAAACTGTGGAGGCATTATTTGTATGGAACTAAGTGTGTGATCTATTCTGATCACAAAAGCCTTCAACTCTTGTTTAATCAGAAGGACTTAAACATGAGGCAAAGACGATGGATGGAAACTTTAAATGACTATGATTATGAAATCAAATACCATCCAGGCAAGGCAAATGTGGTTGCCGATGCCTTAAGTTGGAAGGAAAGGGTGAAACCTATAAGAATCAATGCCAAAAGCATTGAATTAAAGAATAGTTTGAATGAAAGGTTGTTAGCTGCGCAGAAGGAAGCTGTGCTAGAAGCTAACTATCCTAATGAAAAGCTAGGAGTAACTGAAGAGCAGTTATCCTATGGTAAGGATGGAATCTTAAGATTAAATGGACGAATATGGGTTCCAGTTTATGGAGGACTTCGGGATATTATCCTCCAGGAAGCCCACAGTTCTAAGTACTCCGTTCATCCTGGAGCTGATAAGATGTACCAGGACCTAAAGGCAAATTTTTGGTGGATAGGCTTGAAGAAGTCTATAGCTGCCTATGTAGCCAAATGTTTGACGTGTGCACAAGTTAAAGCTGAACATCAAAAGCCGTCAGGTTTGCTACAACAGCCTGAACTTCCCACCTGGAAGTGGGAGATGGTGATAATGGATTTCATCACCAAGTTGCCAAAGACAAAGAAAGGAAATGATACTATATGGGTGATAGTAGATAGACTGACTAAGTCAGCACATTTCCTACCCATTAAGGAGACTTATAGTTCCGACATGTTAGCCCAATTGTACGTAGATAAGATTGTATCTCTGCATGGGGTACCAGTGTCAATTATCTCTGACAGAGACACCAAATACACATCACATTTTTGGAAAAGTTTCCAACAATCTTTGGGCACACGCTTAAATTTTAGTACGGCTTACCATCCTCAGACGGACGGGCAGAGTGAGCGTACCATCCAAACTTTGGAAGACATGCTTCGTGCATGTGTGATTGACTTAGGTGGTAGTTGGGATAACCACCTGCCATTGATCGAGTTCTCCTATAACAATAGCTACCATACTAGTATTCAGGCAGCGCCTTTTGAGGCATTATATGGTAGAAAATGCAGAACGCCTATTTGTTGGGCAGAAGTAGGAGAAGCTCAGTTATCAGGACCTGACATAGTCTTTGAAACGACGGACAAGATTGTCCAGATTCATGACCGCCTGAAAGCTGCCAGGGATAGGCAGAAAAGTTATGTTGATAAACGGCGAAAACCTCTAAATTTTGAGATTGGTGATAAGGTTCTGCTTAAAGTATCACCCTGGAAGGGAGTGATGCGATTTGGTAAGAAAGGTAAGTAAAGTCCGAGGTACATAGGACCATTCGAGATCATCGAATGTGTAGGAGCAGTGGCTTATAAGTTAAACTTACCTGAAGAGCTCAGTAGTATTCACAATGTATTCCACATCTGCAATCTAAAGAAATGTCTAGCTGATGAATCGCTAGTCATACCACATATGGATGTGCATATAGATGAGAGCCTGAAATTTGTGGAAAAACCTTTGTCGATCGAGGATCGACAGGTCAAGAAGCTTCGAAAGAAGCATGTGCCAATTGTCAAAGTTAAATGGGATGCCCGCATAGGTCCCGAGTACACGTGGGAGGTAGAGTCCACAATGATAGGAAAGTACCCTCATTTATTTCAGTAAATCTCAAGGTCGAGATTTCTTTTAAGGGGGTGAGGATGTAACACCTCGAAAATTTATGCCCAATAATGTATCAACACGTGTCATGGACTTTAAACGTGTAAAGAAGTGATTTAGAGGGACAAAAGCTGACAAACAAGGAAAGTATGTGAATAAAAGGGTTCAAAATGTCAACAATGAATAAATATATCCTTCAATAGCCCCACATGATGTTTATACCCCTAAACGAATAAATCATGGATCATACGAAGCTAATTGTGAAAGAAAGTGAGGAATTACAAACTACAGGGGTTAAATGTGTTAACATGTTTAAAGTATACCTCTGAGTGACCTTTTAGCAAACCCGAAGCTTTGTAATGATTAATTATACTCACGAGAATAAGTGATAAAAATTTCACAAGGTTTCGTTAAAGTATGAGAAAGTTATGACAATATTCGTATACAAGAGGTTAAAAGCGTCAACGTTGAAATTTAAGGCCTTACGGGTGATCATGAAGTTAACCAAGGACTTAACGATGTTTGGTTATGTCTTGGAGCCCTTAAAAGTCAAGTTAGAGGGTTGAAATTGCAAGAAAAGAAGTTAAAACCACGTTTGGAGGGACCAGGGACCTAAATTGCAATTGTTGAAAGTTTGTTGACTAGACATGACCCTCACACGGGCCGCGTAAGACCAGGCCCAAGTCTTACGCGGGCCGCCTAAGGTGCCCAGCATCAGAAAAACATGCCAGCTGCCAGTTCAGCCTATTTAACCGACTTAGGGAACTCGTTTTTGATACCAGGGGCTTGTTTGATGGTTTATTATGGCCTAGGGACACCTGTAATGATCCCATAACATCCATAGACCTTGTTGGAATGATCTTGGAGCTCCAAGAAACCTATATAAGGGCCATGAGTTCATTTGTTCAAGTGCTCATTCACTTGCAACAATTCAAGCACTCATTTCTGGAGGTAGCTGACTTGGGAGAAGATTAAGAAGTGTAGAAAAGATAGCAAGGACCTTAAGTAAGAGTTCTAATCCTTGTTTAGTTCTTTTAATTAGCTTATAAACCAAAAAGTCAAACCGTCGTAATTAAGATTTGACTTCGTCATTAATCTTAATTTGTCCAGTCAAATTGCAAATTGAAAGTACCTATGAGTTGGTAATTATGTGGGCAATAAACCCTTAAAAGGGCACCCCCTGATTCCCACTCTAACTAGGTCAATTGTCGGGTCAAACTTGATTATAAAAAGTCAACAGGAAGCTTATTTTCAAATTAATGCATAATTAGCAATGTAGAAGCTATGCAACCTATTTTTTTCATTAATATAACTTGGTAATTAATGTAAGAACATGTCTAAACATGTTCAACTCGACAATTTTCAGTTTAAGCTCGGTTCGGAACCGAAAGTCGCAAAAGTAGACTTTTGCTTTGACTTTCAGTTCTGACCCATTAGAGCATAGTTTAGAAATGTCTTAGAGCCTTATTAGGACCAGGTTTTATATAAGTATTACCCTCTGTGATTATACAACTTGGTTCATTAGTTATCCGATTCATATGCATATTTCCGTTAATGTTGACTATTATGCCCATATGACCTTAAAACATGAATTTTGAAAATGTAAAAGAGTAGAAACCTTAGTTACTGATTTATAAACTTGTACCTAAAATTTGACATCAGTTTGAGGTCTAGATTAAGAGTTATGCTCATTAGCGTAATTAGAAAGCTTTTTAGTAATTAAACGGTGTAATTTGCGTATAGCCTATCTAAACCCGATTTTTGATACCAAAATTTTTACCCACTAATATAAAATAATATTTTGGGATTTTTGGAGATTTTTATTTATTTTTAGGCTAAGCATAACATAGAGTTCTAAGCTTGATCCGGAAATTGTCGGTTTTGCCCTTTTGGGCTATAAAATGAGTTTTTCAAATCCTTTTGATACCAAACCTCTTTCTACTGATCCAATATGATAAATAAAGTATTTTAAGCCTTCTGGAATAGTAAAAATATCAGCTTTTCTTATAAAACCCAGAAATAGCTTAAAATCGCCTTTTTAAGCGTTTTTAACGCACAGTATGTATAAAAACTATTTCAAACATATAAGGGTTGACGCCTATTGATATTTTCAATAAATTTTTATATTTTAACAGTAAGCAAAATTTTTAAACTCAGGTTTCCAGTTTTGACCTTTTAGGCTTAAGTGAAATTACCAAAATGCCCCTTCGGTGCATAGTATGGTTAGAAATGATAAATTTCACATATAGGTTATACCCTACTGATATAACTTAGTAAATTGAGTATTTTTACTGATTACATCAGACTCAAAACTCAGATTTATATTTAAACTCTTTTATAACCTTTAAAATGACCAAAATACCCCTACGGGGCGTAATTTGAGTTTAAATCCGTTTTGGGCATAATAGAAGATATCTTACTGATGTCACAACATATTTAAGGCATATTAACTTAGGAAACTTGTATATGACTCATATGGTTACCCGTTACGCACTTTTCGAGTTCGGATCGGCTTATGTAACTAGTTTGCATAATTTAGCCGAAACGGGTCAAACTATATCGTTTTCATCTCAAAATCCAGAATGTGTTTAAGTTACCCATATTAAACAAGCATACAAGCTTGTTGGGTCAAAACCATATTCTAAACCAGTCTTCGCCTTATCATGCGTTTGAACCGTGTCTTCCTTTTGAAAACTAACCGGTCTAAGTCTAAGCTTAATTAAAGACCCGTTAGGATTCTAATAGGTTGTTAAAAAAACCTTCGTTCCAGATTTAGGAGCCCAGTAAAAGCTATCTGTACTTGCTTGGTGGTATACGGCTGGGATAAATTGTATAAATTTGCTCAGGTAAATACTCTTAACTTATTTTCCCTATACGAGCTTAGGATAGGGTATTATAATAATACCGCTTGGTCGGGTATGTAGTCATTTAAATCGGATTGTGATTAATGTATTTACATAACTCGTTTTATTCTATATTATTTGGTGTATGGCCTTTGTGGGTTAAATGACCATGTCCCGGATATCCTTGGCATCATTCAAAGAAATAGCCACGACCTAAGCACGGGGTGTAGGCGTACACCTGACAGTTGCATTATGTAAAAACTGGTAATCCACTTAAAGGAATCAACCTTGTGGGCATTATACCTGTGGCGTGTCAGTTAATCTTGTCCGGCCCTACAAACCGGCCCTAACGGACGACAAATAAGTAAAACTGTATACAAGATTATTTTTGAATAATTGTCCCAAGTTATAAAAGATATTTTTGCCTAAGTGCATTCAAATTAATTTTCAAACTCTTTTCAAAATGAGTCAGTTAAGTTGTATTTACCAATGTAAACTGACATATTTTCCAAAAAGGCTAAGTGCAGGTACTATACGTAATAGGCTGGCTACTCCAGGCATCAATAATCAAGTCTCGCAAGCTCTAGATGTTAAAGTCTGTTGAACAATTTCCTTTTTCTTTCGATCCGCCTGTGGATCTGTTTCAACTATTTTGTGATACTTAATATTACAATTTATTCAGTTGAAATAAATCTATCTTTTGCTTCCGCTGTGCATTTAAATTTGTGTTGTTTGACTATGATGATATCAACTACGTCACGATACTCCCCACCGGGCCCACCGGTAATATGTGGAATATCGGGGTGTAACAAAAACCCATTTGCTCCCTACTTCCCGATGTAACAACCCGCTTTTGAAAAGTCAAAGTACAAGTCAAAGTCAGAGTCAGAGGAAGAAAAAATTTCAAATTGCGATCTGTCACTCTTTGCTTAGCTACTGAATTGTGCTTTTTGACTTGTAATCGAATTCTATTATTTATTTGATTTACTTGTATTATGTGGAGTATCTATTAATAATCGGGGTTTAATCACATGTTTAATCGCTAATTGACTTAACGCTAATCGCATCGCTAACGCATTCACAACTCGAATTATATGTTCTGGATATTGTTTTACGTGTGTGTGTTATTATGTGCTACTTATGCATGTTATGTTTACGTTGAGGTGATTAATCGCAATCTTAATCGCAACTCTATCGCATCGCAATCTAATCACAAACGCTAAACGCAAGCTGATTATAGTGATTGTATGTTAGATATAGTAGTTAGGTTATTTGTGTAACTAATGGTTAATACTATCGCAACGCTCGCTCGAAACACATCGCAATGCTCAACGCACGAAACGAAAACACGAAAACTAACTCACCGGAGCCACTCGATCGAATGACCATTCGATCGAATGGTCATCCGAACGGATGGCCATCCGATCCGACACCTGCGCTCCCTTTCCTCTTTTGGAAACCCTATAAATACCCCTCTGTCACATCATTTGTGATGTGACAACTCCTCCTCAGTCGACCAGCACGTTCAAGCCTTCTTTCTCTCGATTTCTCGTGATTCTTGTAAGTTTTCAACTCAAATCTTGTACTTCTATGATCTACACGCACTTCTTCATCATTTTCACCTTTGAATCTTCACTTTTAACCGTGAAATCAGCGGATTTGGGGTGTTCTAAGATGATGTCATCATGGAGTTCTTATGAACTTCAAGGTTTGGCTTCATTCTACCAAGAACAACTCAGATCTAAAGGATTTCAACATGTTTTAACACTGATTTCGCCATAGAACGAAACATTTTCAAGATGTGAAGGATTGAACGTTGGTTTCTAACTTTCTTTCAACTCTTTTACACTCAATGCACTCAAACGGATAGGATCGGAGCTAGTTCAGGCCATCTACTCGTTTCTAGTGAAGTGTCGGTCCAAGATTTGATTCCTATCAACGAGACCGTCGATCTCGGTTGAACCTGAACATCCGTCACGAACAGTTAACTGACTCAGATTGGGGTGATTCTCGTTTAGTCGGCTAACCTGGTTCTGATGGGTTCCTATTGTTCAATACGTGGTCATACTGTCTCGATCAAACCACAAAACTCAACAAAAATTTCAAGTTTGCAAAACGGTTAGTACGTGGGACGGATTGCCATCCGATCGGATTGCCATCCGATCGGACCGCCATCCGATCAAACCCTAATCCGATCGGATTGCACTTGAGGCTCAACAATTTAAACTTTTTACAATTTTCAAAGATGATCAGTTCCTAACGGATTGCCCTCCGATCGGTAGACCATCCGATCGAGTGACAATCCTGCTGTGAACTTGTTCTCTGGGGAAATAACTCGCCGGACAGATCGTCATCCGATCAAACTGCCATTCGATCGAACGACCTGAAAGGTAGAGATACTTCTCTGTTTTCAAAATGCTACAACGGAAACTTCAAAGCCATCATACACAAACACATCCATCCCAAACGAGTGTCAATCCGACCGAATGGCCATCCGTACGGATGACCATCCGAAAGGATGGACATCCGACCGAATGGCCATCCATTCGGATTGCTATCCGACCAGATGACCACTCATCACTTGCTTCACTTGCACCGTTTTACGTACCTCCCTTCGCTTACGCTATCGTTCTGATCAGGCTCATTCACCCTAGCGCTCCTTTCAATCCATTAACATCCATCGCTGTGAGTATACTCGATCCCTTTTGCTTAACACACTTTTGGGTGTTACATACGTTACTTATATTCAAATCATGATCAACACACAACGCAACCACTTTTAACGCTAACCACTATTGCATGTTATACGTGACTCGATGAATGCCTGTTTGTTATGTTTACACATTGATTACTGTCTACCTGCCTTAGCAACGATAGTACTATAGTTTGGACTCAGCACCTGTTCACTCAGGGGTTGTTAAGGATATCACCTCACGTGTTCGCAGTGGTGAACATGTGATGCGCACTCGCTACTCGCAGTCAAATCGCAGTCATTGGTATTGATAGGATCTTTGTCGATAACTTACATGCTTCACATTATACGTTGTACATGCTGGTTACGTGTAAACGCTTTCGAACTCTATTATTACTACTAAACTTGTATGCTTACCTTTACACTATGTGTATTGACCTCTATTTTAACGTATGTGACAGGTGTTTGAATGCTTAGGATGCTTGCTTGCTTTCATAGGAATCGAGCTTAGGAGTGTCTAGAAACCAACGAACAATTTATTGAAATCTGAGTTGTCGGAACAATTTTATTTGTCTTTGAGATATCTATGTCTGTAATAATTGATTGGTTGATGGGTTATGGTATGGGACATAATATTAACTATCCGGTAATTTAGTTGTTATGGAATTTCTCTTGGACAACCTGTTTCGCTCAGTGCCGCGCCCCGATGATTCCACCATCGGTTGGGGTGTGACAGATTGGTATCAGAGTCATAACTATAGGGAATTAGGCAAGACTCGACCTAGTCCGGGTCGATGTCTTAGAAACGACCTAGTCTATAGTCTAAGTACCAACAAACCGACTTGTGCAAACCCTGTAGGGATTTTGCACGAGCTTACTGCTATTCTCGCTTGAACTCGCCAAACACTACACCCTTGCGCGGACATCGCATACGACCGCTTCGCGCAAGGTTGGCCTTTCCTAAGGCTGGAAACTTACAATATTTTCAAATTTTTCGCAAAAGCAAGGTGATATGGCTGAGATTAGGTATGAAAACCGCAAACTCTCGACTAGATCGCCTGCTCGACGCAACTTTTTACTACAAGAACGAGAATCTGCGTTGAATCAGGAGTGAAATCCATACATCGACGCAAATTTTCCCCTCTTCTTCATCAACACAGGGAACATAGTCGTTAAGTTAGGGGTGAAACCCGAACCTTGATGACTCATTCCGCTTTTTATTGTGGTTTTGCAAAACTCTCACCGAGGCCTCAATGGACTCCAACGACTTGGAGTCACACTGTGACTGGAAGGATGCGTGCCGATCGCCCGAATCGAGGCAAGAGCACAGTCCAGAAGGCCCAAATGTGCACTCAAAGTCCTTGTGAATTGTCGAACCACCTTGGATAGTCGAAGTCTAACGCACCCAAGACATTATATTCGCTTTCATGTGTTTCGATTCTGGATTTCGTCGCCGCAACTCGGTGACTTATCGCTTTTATGTGGAAATTTTTATGTGTTTTATATGCTTATTTTTTAGCATTTTGAGATAAACAGTACAGTGGTACTGATGGTTTCGATTTCACGTTTCTCGCTCCGCCAAACCACGCACAACTCACACCACAAACTGCTTATGTTACTCGCAATCACCACCCGTTGTTCCCACTTGCAACTCTCGATCGCGTTACGAAATTGTGAAGGATAGATGAATACGTGCAATATATGTAGGAGAATACGTGCAAAATATAGTGTGTCCTCGTGATTTCCGTGCCCTATGTGCTCTATGTGCCTGCGTGGACTACATGCTTATGTGATTACGTGCCTCTGTGTACTATGTGCCTACTTGATTTCGTGTTTATGTGTTCCTGAGCTTTAGACATACATCAGTAGCTATGGGTTAGACATTAGGCTATACTCGATTACTCGAAATTGTGTTTGAATCCTGTGATGATGTCTGTTGCAGACAATGTCGTCATTTGGATCGCAACACTCTCGCGCTGCTAGACGCAAACACGCTGACAAGCGAATCGCTTCTCTCATCACAACCCAAATCGCTAAAGTGATTCCGCAAATTGTTAGCGAGCTGAATGAAAATGCTAGCAAATCCTCAGAGGAGTCCAGGACTGATACTCCCAAGACTACTTTTAGCTTCAAGCAGTTCAAAGCCTGCGGTCCGAAAGAATTTACCGGCGAAGATGGGCCTACGGCCATGTTTCAATGGTTTGATTCAATCGAAGTCACCCTGCGCCAGAGTGGCTGTCCAGAAGACCTACGCACTATCAATGCTACCGGCGTCTTCCAATCCCGCGCTCTTGATTGGTGGATGGCTGAGAGGAACAAACGAGGAAACGATGCAGCTTTCGGATCGTCGTGGGACGAGTTGAAGAACATCATGATGCAAGAGTTTTGTCCTCTCCATGAACTCCAAAAGCTCGAGGATGAATTCTGGCACATTAAGAAGGATGGTGGAGATAACGTTGGTTTAACTGCTCGTTTCAAGCAGTTGAGTATCATCTGCCCTGGTCAAGTTACTACCCCCGAAATCACCATCAAGAAGTATATCCGTGCTCTACCGGATTGCGTTACTGATTCCGTTCACGCTGCAAAGACGACAACTATTGAGGAAACCTTCTTACTCGCTGCAGAGATAAACGACAAGCGAGTCAAGGCTGGTTATTTCGATAAAGCTGCCAAGAGTCTTCATCAAGTTACTACTACTCCCACCACTGAAACCACCGCCACCGCACCGCAATCTTCAAAGCTCTCACGTCACAAGAGAAAGAACAGCAGCTCCAGCAACAAGAACTGTACAGTCACTGCCGCACCACTCCAAGCTATACCAGCCCAACCGCAACCTCAACACCGCCAAGTAGCGGCGCCTGTGGCCAATGCACAGCCAGCAAAGCGTGCATACATACACTGGTCCACACCCGCTCTGCCCTACTTGTACTTATCATCACCTGGTTGGTATCGCATGCCGGTTCTGTGTTCATTGCAACATGTACGGCCACTTCACCGCAAACTGCCGTACTGGTCCTCGACAAGCTCCAGCTCCAGCGCCAGCTCAATCTCCCGCTCTACCACTCCCCAGGGCCAGCAAGCAGCTCCTGCCCCCGCTGCCAATGCAAGAGCCTACTATGCATGTGGTGATCCTAACCACTTTGCAAATATGTGCTCCAATCGAGTGGTAAAGCAAGAGCCACAACAGCAGCCGCAGCAACATCAACAACAACTGCCGCAGCAGCAACAGCCAGCACAGCAAGCAGCCCGCGGGCGAGTCTTCAACATCAACGCCCGCCAGGCTCAGGCAGATAACAACGTGGTTAATGGTACGTTTCTCGTAAATGGTGTATATGCTTCGTGTTTATTTGATACTGGAGCCGATAACTGTTTTGTGTCGTTCGAATTCGAAAGGCTCCTAAATCGTGAGCGCGTTAATCTCCCATCGACCTTCGATGTAGAAGTTGCCACTGGAAGAACCATCACCGTCAGTTCTGTCCTGCGTGACTGTACCCTCGATCTCAACGGTCACGTTTTCCCGATTAATCTCATTCCAATGCAACTCGGTAGCTTTGATGTCATAGTAGGTATGGATTTCCTTCGGGAGAATCATGCTGAAATTGTTTGCTTCGATAAGATGATTCGTTTCTCTCTCACGAATGGTGATCAATTATGTGTTTATAGAGAAGTCGCATCGAAGAGATTACAACTCATGTCGTGTGTCCGAGCTAGCAAGTACCTCCGCAAGGAATACCAAGCTTTCTTGGCACACATCGTAGTAGCGGAGAAGGAAAAGAAAGGAAAGATGATGGAAGAAGTACCTGTTGTTCGTGAATTTCCTAACGTTTTTCCTGATGAGTTACCTGGTTTACCTCCCACTCGTGATATCGATTTTCGAATCGACCTTATTCCTGGAGCAAATCCTGTTGCTAGAGCACCTTATCGCCTCGCTCCCTCTGAAATGCGCGAACTCTCGAGTCAGCTCCAGGAACTACTTGATAAAGGCTTCATTTGCCCTAGCACCTCTCCTTGGGGCGCAGCTGTCCTTTTCGTCAGAAAGAAGGACGGATCGTTCCGGATGTGCATCGACTACAGGGAACTGAATAAGCTTACCATCAAGAATCGATATCCCTTGCATCGAATTGATTATTTGTTTGACCAATTACAAGGTGCTACGTGTTTCTCAAAGATTGATTTACGCTCAGGCTACCATCAACTGCGCATTCAAGAAGAAGACATACCCAAAACCGCTTTTCGAACCCGCTATGGTCATTACGAGTTTGTTGTTATGCCTTTTGGTTTGACTAACGCTGCCGCAGTCTTCATGGATCTAATGAATCGCGTGTGCAAACCCTTTCTTGACTGCTTCGTCATCGTGTTCATCGATGATATCCTGATCTATTCCAAGTCAAAAGCCGAACACTCGCAACATCTACGTTTGGTTCTTGAGTTACTCCAGGGAAACCGCCTCTATGCCAAATTCTATAAGTGCGAATTTTGGCTTGAGGAGATCCAATTCTTGGGTCACATTGTCAATAGCCAAGGTATTCACGTCGACCCCGCGAAGATCGAAGCTGTTAAGAGTTGGGTTACACCCAAGAACCCGTCTGAAGTCCGTTCTTTTCTCAGGCTAGCAGCCTATTACCGCCGATTTATCGAATGTTTCTCTAAAATCGTTGTGCCGCTTACCTCTCTTCCACATAAGGACAAACCTTTTGTTTGGGGAACTAAACAAGAGGAGGCCTTTCAAACGCTTAAAACTATGCTTTGCAATGCTCCCGTGCTCTCACTTCCCGACGGAAACGATGACTTTGTAGTATACTGCGATGCCTCTAACCTCGGTCTTGGTTGTGTACTCATGCAACGAGACAAGGTTATCGCGTACGTCTCTCGATAGCTCAAGATCCACGAGACGAACTATACCACACACAACCTCGAGCTTGGTGCAGTTGTTTTTGTGTTAAAGATTTGGCGACACTACCTTTACGATACCAAGTGTACGATCTTCACCGATCATAGGAGCCTACAACACATCTTTGAGCAGAAGGAACTAAACATGCACCAGCGCCGGTGGGTAGAACTCCTCAACGATTACGACTGTGAGATCCGTTACGATCCAGGAAAAGCAAACGTCGTCGCCGATGCTCTCAGTCGACGAAGCTATCTGCATAGCGTCCGTAATATCCAAGCCCAGCACAATCTCGAAACTTTCATCCGCGACGCCCAGCATGCTTGCTTTACCGAACGAACCTTGAAGAAGAAAAGAATTCTTAATGACGGCGCTCAACTCTAAAATAAATCGAATGGTATCTTTCATTATTTAGACTGAATTTGGATTCCCAAGCGCACTAATTTGCGACAACTTCTGATGGACGAAGCTCACAAATCTCGATATTCCATTCATCCCGGTGCCGACAAGATGTACCAGGACATGCACTACAAGTATTGGTGGCCGGGCATGAAGAAGGATATCGCTATCTATGTTTCGAAATGCATGACCTGTTCGAAGGTCAAGGCCGAGCAACAAAGACCCTCTGGCTTACTTGTACAACCCGAGATCCCTATGTGGAAATGGGAGAGTACAGCTATGGACTTCATAACGAAACTACCGCGCACGCCATCACGTCACGACAGCATCTGGGTTATCGTTGACCATCTCACCAAGTCCGCTCACTTTCTACTGATACGGGAAAACTATAAGGTAGAACGATTAGCACGAATCTACACCGACGAGGTTATTTGTCGACACGGGACACCTCCTGATATCATCTCTGACCGTGATGGTTGCTTCACTTCGCGTCTTTGGGAAATGTTTCAATCTGCTCTCGGTACTACCCTCAATCTTAGTACTGCTTTCCACCCCCAGACTGACGGTCAGACTGAATGCACGATTCGTACCCTTGAAGACATGCTTCGCTCGTGTGTCATAGATTTCGGTGGTAATTGGGACACGCACTTACCTTTAGTCGAATTCTCGTACAATAACAGTTATCACTCTAGCATCCAAATGGCACCATTTGAGGCATTATACGGAAGAAAATGTCGATCGCCTATTGTATGGCACGAGATCGGGGACGCGCAAATTACCGGTCCTGAGCTGTTGCAAGAGACGACTGACAAAATCCTCCAAATTCGATAAAATCTACTGAAGGCTCAGAGCCGACATAAAAGTTACGCCGATAGACACCGCAAGCCCCTTGAATTTGCCGTTGGCGATCACGTACTCCTAAAGGTTGCACCTTGGTAGGGGGTGATTAGATTCGGCAAGAAAGGAAAGCTCGCGCCTCGATATGTTGGACCCTTTAAAATTCTGGAAAGGATTGGCAAAGTGGCCTACAGACTCGAACTACCGGAGGAACTGAGTAATGTCCACCCGACTTTCCACGTTTCGAACCTCAAAAAGTGTTTAGCCGACCAGGAATTACATGTCCCTCTCGAGGATTTACAAGTGGACGAAACATTACACTTCATGGAAAAGCCTGTCGAGATCATGGGACGAGAAACCAAGGTACTCAGACGCTCACACATTCCCATTGTGAAGGTTCGCTGGGAAGGCAAACGCGGCGCTGAGTTTACCTGGGAACTCGAAAGTGACATGAAGGCGAAGTACCCGCAACTGTTTGTTACGCCTACTTCTTAAATTTCGGGATGAAATTTCTTAAAGTAGGGGAGGCTGTAACAACCCGCTTTTGGAAAGTCAAAGTACAAGTCAAAGTCAGAGTCAACGGAAGAAAAGATTTCAAATTGCGATCTCTCACTCTTTGCTTAACTACTGAATTGTGCTTTTTGACTTGTAATCGAATTCTATTATTTATTTGCCTTAGTTGTATTATGTGGAGTATCTATTAATAATCGAGGTTTAATCGCATGTTTAATCGCTAATCGACTTAACGCTAATCGCATCGCTAACGCATTCGCAACTCGAATTATATGTTCTGGATATTGTTTTACGTGTGTGTGCTATTATGTGTTACTTGTGCATGTTATGTTTATGTTGAGGTGATTAATCGCAATCGCAACTCTATCACATCGCAATCTAATCACAAACGCTAAACGCAAGCTAATTATAGTGATTGTATGTTAGATATAGTAGTTAGGTTATTTGTGTATCTAATGGGTAATACTATCGCAACGCTCGGTCGAAACACATCGCAATGCTCAACGCACGAAACGAAAACACGAAAACCAACTCGCCGGAGCCACTCGATCGAATGACCATTCGATCAAATGGTCATCCGAACGGATGACCATCCGATCGGATGGCCATCCGATCCGACACCTGCGCTCCCTTTCCTCTTTTGGAAACCCTATAAATACCCTTCTGTTACATCATTTGTGATGTGACAGCTCCTCCTCAGTTGACCAGCACGTTCAAGCCTTCTTTCTCTTGATTTCTCGCGATTCCTGTAAGTTTTCAACTCAAATCTTGTACTTCTAGGATCTACATGCACTTCTTCATCATTTTCACCTTTAAATCTTCACTTTTAACCATGAAATCAGCGGATTTGGGGTGTTCTAAGATGATGTCATCATGGAGTTCTTATGAACTTCAAGGTTTGGCTTCATTCTACCAAGAACAACTCAGATCTAAAGGATTTCAACATGTTTTAACACTGATTTTGCCATAGAACAAAACATTTTCAAGATGTGAAGGATTGAAAGTTGGTTTCTAACTTTCTTTCAACTCTTTTACACTCAATGAACTCAAACTGATAGGATCGGAGCTAGTTCAGGCCTTCTACTCGTTTCTAGTGAAGTGTCGGTCCAAGATTTGATTCCTATCAACGAGACCACCGATCTCGGTTGAACCTGAACATCCGTCACGAATAGTTAACTGACTCGGATTGGGGTGATTCTCGTTTTGTCGGCTAACCTGGTTCTGGTGGGGTTCCTATTGTTCAATACGTGGTCATACTGTCTCGATCAAACCACAAAACTCAACAAAAATTTCAAGTTTTCAAAACGGTCAGTATGTGGGACGGATTGCCGTCCGATCGGATTGCCATCCGATCGGACCGCCATCCGATCGAATCGCAATCCGATCGGATTGCACTTGAGGCTCAACACTTAAACTTTTTACAATTTTCAATGATGATCAGTTCCTAATGGATTGCCCTCCGATCGGTAGACCATCCGATCGAGTGACAATCCAGCTGTGAACTTGTTCTCTGGGGAAATACCTCGCCGGACGGATTGTCATCCGATCGAACTGCCGTTCGATCGAACGACCTGAAAGGTAGAGATACTTCTCTGTTTTCAAGATGCTACAACGGAAGCTTCAAAGCCATCAAACACAAACACATCCATCCCAAACGAGTGTCAATCCGACCGAATGGCCATCCGTTCGGATTGCTATCCGACCGGATGACCACTCATCACTTGCTTCACTTGCACCGTTTTACGCACCGCCCTTCGCTTACGCTATCGTTCTGATCAGGCTCATTCACCCTAGCGCCCCCTTCAATCCATTAACATCCATCGCTGTGAGTATACTCGATCCCTTTTTGTTTAACGCACTTTTGGGTGTTACATACGTTACTTATATTCAAATCATGATCAACACACAACGCAAACACTTTTAACGCTAACCACTATTGCATGTTATACGTGACTCGATGAATGCCTGTTTGTTATGTTTACACATTGATTGCTGTCTACCTGCCTTAGCAACGATAGTACTATAGTTTGGACTTAGCACCTGTTCACTCAGGGGTTGTTAAGGATATCACCTCACGTGTTCGCAGTGGTGAACATGTGATGCGCACTCGCTACTCGTAGTCAAATCGCAGTCATTGGTATTGATAGGATCTTTGTCGATAACTTACATGCTTCACATTATACGTTGTACATCTTGGTTACGCGTAAACACTTTCGAACTCTATTATTACTACTAAACTTGTATGCTCACCTTTACACTATGTGTATTGACCTCTATTTTAACGTATGTGACAGGTGTTTGAATGCTTAGGATGCTTGCTTGCTTTCATGGGAATCGAGCTTAGGAGAGTCTAGAAACCAACAAACAATTTATTGAAATCTGAGTTGTTGGAACAATTTTATTTGTCTTTGAGATATCTATGTCTGTAATAATTGATTGCTTGATGGGTTATGGTATGGGACATAATATTAACTATCTGGTAATTTAGTTGTTATGGAATTTCTCTTGGACAATCTGTTTCGCTCAGTGTCGCGCCCCGATGATTCCGCCATCGGTTTGGGTGTGACACCCGAGATTCAGGGGGTAGCTCAAACAAGTCCCAGACTTTATTATCACGCATAGATTGCATCTCAGCGTTCATGGCTTCCAGCCATTTCGTAGATTCAGGATCTGAGATAGCAAATTTGTAGTTAGTAGGTTCGTCATTAGACTCATCTACTACCAAGACTTCAGCACCTTCGAGATGCCAAAGGTATCTGTCAGGTTCTTTACAAGTCCTGCTACTTCTGCGAACGCCTGTGTTTATGTCTGATTCATCAACAACAATTTCTTGTTGTTCAGACGTTCCGACTTCATCAGCGGTTGTTGCTGGTTCTCGAATTTCTTCAAGATCAACCACATTATTTCCAGTTCCTCGCTTAAGATGTTCTTACTCGAGAAAGTGGCCCTTCCCTTTGATGGAAATAACATTTGCATCAGGGTGGTAGAAATAATATCGGCTTCTTTTATAGTATCCGATGAAAACAACCTTTTTGCCTCGAGGATCGAGCTTATCATCAGCATCACTTGTGATGTATGCATCACATCCCCATACTTTTAGGTATTCCAAATCGGGTTTACGCCCATGCCATATCTCATGTGGGGTTTTGTTTACCTTTTTAGTCGGAGCCAGATTGACAATGCGGGCGGCAGTCATAAGAGCATGACCCCAAAAGGAGTGAGGCAAGTTAGTTCTACACATCATCGATCGAACCATATTAAGTAGGGTTCGATTTCTCCTCTCGCTCATGCCATTAAGTTGGGGTGTGCCAGGTGGAGTGGGTTCTAAACTTATTCCACACTCCTTCAGATGATTGATGAACTCTAAGCTGAGGTATTCGCCACCTCGATCTGATCGAAGTATTTTTATCTTTCTAGTAAGTTGGTTTTCTACTTCGTTTTTGTAATGCCCTAACATGTTTAACCTCAAAACGACGCAACGGAAATTACGAGCCTTAAAATTTCTTTCTTTATTAATTGCATTACTTACGAGAAGGCTCAGTTACAAAAATGTCAAACTTTTACTAGAAGGAATTAACAACGTTCACATTTAAATAACACTACAAGCGTTATATAATTCAAACTAGGTGACCATTCTTTCCGTACAATCCTTGCTTTTTGACTCGATCTGTGTCCGTTTATCTTCACTAGCAAAAGAGGAAATCCGTGTGGTTCCTGTGGACATCATAAACAACTTAACCGTTGGCCAATGACACCACCATACAACATTATTCTATATGATTGAACATTGTATAACATTTCACAATATAAATCTGGAATCATTCAATTATCCTCTTAAACTCCTTATCCAATATCGGCTTCAATTCCTCATGAATCCGACAACCTCATACCTGCATTACATTCCAATCTCAAGGTACATCGTTAGTAATTGTCAATACTCAAAGTATTGAAACCATTCCCACGTATATTCATAGCAACCCACCTTCGCACATGCATACGTTACTACATACGAACATACAATCATATATACCTATATTCGTGCATACACGACTACGAGCTCTCGCTTGCTATTTTCTTGTTCTTATATACTCGCTTAAACAAGACACATTCCCAACAGTTCATAATATAAGTTCTATGCATAATAACATACATGCTTATTCATTTCTAGACACGTTTACCTATGGGTTTCCTTTGCAAACACAAAAGTAAATCCATTCTAATACTAACCGGAGACCCATAACATTCTCATACATTCAAAAACAACTTAAACAGTAAATATGAGGCTTTGAAAACCATAGAAAACATGTTCCATAACCAAAACAAGCAAAATCAACCCATTTGCCAGCAACAAGGTCTCTCCCGAGCCGTGAGAGCCTTGGCTACCTTTCTCGCGGGGCGCGACAGCCTCCGCCGTAAGCTACGGTGGTGCCCAGTTCAGCCTTCATTTTTATTACTACTACATCCATAACTCGAACATTTCTCAACCAATTCACTCGAGACTTGTTCCTATTGTCCGAAAAACATAACCTTACATTATTGGCTAATAATCTTTACCCCGGGTCCTCAATCTTTACGAGTTTCATTAACGTTACATGACTTATGCGCATTTATTCGACCCGTTCATGTTTTTATTAAACAACTCTCTTATTTAAACTCAAAACTAGGCCTTTTGACCATTAACCCGTGTCTCCGTTTCTCAGTTAGCGCATTTGTAAGAAATTCAATCCATTACCCGGTTATAATACATTCGTCATAACTTATGCATATCATACCGTAACGAGTTAACTCTCATTTTGACCCGTTTGGTCGACTTAGCGGAAACCTTCACATCTACATACCCAAACCTTTCTAAACTCCAATATCATACTTAAATAACTAACACATAACCTTACTTTAATAAACTAAGAAGTGATTCCGTAAAATCACTCACTTAATACTAATACTTGATATCATCATCAAATTCATGTTTCGACACAACTACTAACAATTATCATGCAAATAATCTCTTTACTACTAAAGAGGGAGTCCGGGAATTTACTTACCTTACGCATCCGTATTTGCGTTCACTTCCTCGTGTCCTCTTGACCCGTTAGTCCTTCATGCTTCTATCCATGTTGACATGATCCCTATACTTCCATTTCATTGCATCCACATTCTTGTTAGCATACAAAATTATACATATGAACGATCATATCAATTTACATTTCACATTCGACTTTCATTAGTCAATTTAACAAGCATATGGTATACTCATAATACAATACTCATTCAACCATATAATCACTTAGTTACATTACTTTCATTAATCAATCATTCACTAACATGTATAGCTCGTTTCATTGAAAGTAGGCTGTTTTGGGACGTCCGTTTACTGTACTTACGAGCTTGCAAAAAATACAATCTTTTTATGTGACGTGCCCCTCGGAGGGTTTATCCTTGTGTTAAATTTTTAGAGTCTAACTCTCTACCAAAAATTTATAAAAAATCATTTACTATGCGGCAATCAGATTCGTCACTTTCTGACTGCAGCCTATGGAATAATTCATCTAAAAATCCTCGGTTATCCGATTGACATATTTCCAGTTGAAGATTTTGATAACCTCCTGAAGCTACATACAGTAAAAATTTGAGATCACAACTCTATTCCTAAATTGAGTTATGACATTCGTAATGGGCTGCAAATTCTGCTAGAAAACGCAGCCTGAACCTTCGATACGGAAAAATTCATAAAACGTTCATTTTTCGTCGAAAAAATGCAATTCCAGTTGGGTTTGAAAGGTTTTTCCTGGGAGTTCATCAAAAAATCAATAAACATCATATTTTTATAAGATTTGATCCAGTTACAGCCGATTAAAGTCAGCTGTAACTTTCTGGACATATTTAGTTTTCACCAAATCTTTTCGAAATATCTCACATTCTAACTTCACCTTGACATTTTATCGAATACCTTATGTGCATCAGTTTTAAATCAACTTAAACTCATCCTCATGAGTTTCAAATCACCTAGTGAGTGGTAACATTCAAATCCTATGATTATTTACCACATCAAACATCAAATTACTCATAATCTTACATAACCCGTGTTCCATATGATGATTCTAATACGTATTCATACTAAATTTCATACTAATTAATGGATTAAACATAAACCCATTTCATACAAGAACACCAATTCAATATATACAACTTACCACATGTTTATGAGTACTAGATCCTCAAGAAATCGGGTTCATGCATCAAATAGGATCTTGAATTGAGCTTCAATTTGGTGGATTGAACTTGAACTAGGGTTTCACCCTTGTCTTCCCCTCCTGCTGTACGCACAAACACACACACACACACTATGTGTGTGTTATGTCTAATATTTTTGTTTTATAAATCAAGTTCTCCTTTTTACAACTATGGTCCCTTAAGTTTACCATTCATTCTTCTTGCCCCAACATTCATTCTTTATTTTTTTGGCTAAATATTTTAACTAGGTTAAATAGTCTATTTATTGTATTTCAGGTTATACCCTATGGAAACATATGGTGAATCTAACATTCGAGTTTTGGGGTGTTACAAGTCTACCCCCCTTAAAGGAGGTTTCGTCCCCGAAACCCTTTTCCATCAATATCGGTATGTTCATTAGCAAGTCATAATTTTAAGAACATCATATCTAGTAATTCCTTTCCATTCTTACATCAAATTAGCCTACCCAAGTTTGTACATTTCCTTCCTTTCACATCGAACATGTAGTCCATCATGTTGGTCTTAATTGAGCCGTCCGCAACGGGTCACTACATACCATTTCATCATCATCATAATTTCATCCATTGTGATCTGTTCCAACAAGTCATTACTTATAAAATTTACTCATTATGTCCATTACATCACATTGACCCATTCGCAGTAGGTCAACTACACATACCTTACGTTTCCGTTCATTAACATTTTCTTCTAATAATTTCAACTCCTCACATTATTGTACTTAAATTAAAGTGAGTTCAAGCTAGTAGCAACTAAAGGGGCTAATATCATGATCTACATCATAGTAAAACGAAGTTCATATGAACTTACTAACACATTTCACCGTTGTATTAGTTCTGTTAGTTTCCTTTACTCCTGGAGTTTTATTTCTTCCTTCTTACTCATACACACACTGCTTATTACATAAGCTTGAACTAAAACTCATTCTTAGTCAACTTCTAAAAGTCAAGCCTTCCTTATCATATCACGTTTTGCGCTACCATTAGTTCATACGAAAGTACTTATTTAATTCATAACTGTATAGTTACATTCACATATTAAACAATTCACTAACCTTACTATTTTGGCACAGTAGTACCACCCGCAAAAACAGACCGGCCCTCTTCATTACAATTCATTCCATCTTTGGATAGACCTCGTTCATCCGTGTGATGAGTTTCCGCTCATGAGCATTCCTTTGCCGACCTTGATAGGTTTATCTCGTCATGATTTCTGCCACTCTCATTATAAAATCAGGGATTTACACATTTCATTCAGTTTCATTCAGATGTGACGTTTATTACATCACCTTATTTACATATTAATCCTTTCTTGATTCTTTTTAAAACACTAGTGCGTTTGACCCGTTCAAAATAAGTCAATACGTGACCATTTCTTAACATATCAGTTTCGTTGTTTGACCCGTTCACGATGGGTCAATACATAATCATTCTTTCACAATTCTTTAGCTTATTTCAAAGTCAAACTGCCACTTCTTTCTTATTATATTTACGCATTTCGAAGTACACGTTCGTACTTCTTTTCCATTCATGCATACTTGTAAGACTTCATTACATTATTTCAGTATCCTTGTTAAAACCTACCCTTCCCGTCCACTCTTAAGT
>JARYGA010060861.1:48970-80800 GCA_030545235.1 Helianthus tuberosus | reverse complement strand
AAATGGAGTAATTGTGTAGACATAAACAATGTGATCGCTTTCAATACTGTTCACTGTGACTTTAAACTTGATTAAACTGGGATTCACTCACCAGTATTTCCCGCTGACAAATATTTTTAAAACATGTTTCAGGTAACCCAATGTGAAAGCCAATTAGTGAAAAAGCCAGCTGGAGAGCACTGAAGACTTGGGAAAATGTGGCTATAAAAGTTACCTAATAAACGATGTTTTAAATTCAATAAAATAGGGTTTGTCCCTATAATGTATTGTAATAAGAAACTTGGGTTTTGCCCATGTTATTATTAATATAAAAGAAGGTGGTTTTACTCTGATAAACATTTCCTAACTACGGTCCTGATGAAAAATTCCGCTGCAAGATTAAATACCTGATACCACCAAACTTTGGGCTCGCGTCCGCCCGTTCCCGGGAATCAGGGATCGGGGGTTGCGACATTAATTTCACATTTGTTTGGATGACTTCCACATCTATTTGATGTAAAAGTAGAACTTAAAGAAACGGATAAAACGACAGGTCACCACTCGAGATACAGAAACACCACTCGATTAATCTGTAGGGCAGTCTAAACACAAACTAAGATACATAAATCACCACTTAGTTCATCTTTAGAATCCAAAGAACACCATCCAAGCTTGAACTAGCAATGGTGAAACCTGGTTACTCAAAACAAAAACTTTTTTTTTAATTATAACGCTCTTCCTGCTGCCTGCATTAATCTTACGGTGAAATTTAAATATATCAGGAAAAAAAACAAACTGAGTTCTACTAGAAAAGCATAAAATAACCATCCATAATTGCAAACTAAACTTACAGGAGATAAACATATAGAAATAAAGAACATGGGTCACGTTGATGCAAACCCGTCTGTTGAAGCTGACCCATATGTCCATCTTTGACCTGATTGTACCAACGACTAGCAATTACCAGTTGTGGCATTTTACCGGGTCGCCATTGCCATTATAAAGGGTACGTGAAGCCAAGCACGGGCTTTGGGCCCCCAATTTTCTAAGGCCTCCATTCTTTTTTATCGTGTATGTTAAATTGAGCCTAGATTTGTGTAATGCATTTGTCGGCTTAAGTGTCTGTAAATTAGAGAAAAGAGACAGAGAAGAGCTTCACTGCGCGTATCAACCAAGCTGTTTGCAATTAGGAAATCAGAAAATATCTGGGGCAACTTGAGGTAATTTCTCAACTTATTGTTTCATATGCCTACCCTTCTGGGCTTAAGTGTCTGTAAAGTCCACTATTTTAACTAAAATGGTCATGAATTTGGAAAGTCAAACTCAATTTTGCAGGATTGATATGGATGTAATCTGGGTCAATGTAGAAAATCATTAAGGATAGACCTGTCAAAAGGAGCCCATCCATCAAATTTCGGGTCATGTTGGGCGTTTCCTTATAATATGATGCGTTATTTTGGACACAAGTAGTTTTTTTTCATGGTCATCATAGGCTCAACTAAAGAGATCAAAATAGTAACCGGGTCAGGAATGGATTGGTAGAGTTAAATGGTGGAGCGGGTCAGAATGGGCTCTCCTTTTGATTCAGACAATTTGAAACACAATTGGTTCGTTTGAGAACCTAATCGTAATAACCTGAATTCAAATTCGGATTTGCTAGGGTTCAAATTTCGGATTTTCGAGCCAGATTCAACTGATAAACGCTACGAAGTCTGCTGTTATTTTATTTTATTTTATTCAACTGAACCCGATTCAAGTGTATACCTTTTGAATTTAATTTCCATAATGATAAATTCTGATTTCATGTGTGTTTATTTTTGCAAAACTGTTTTCCAGGCTTGCCGCTAGCTGTGGTTGATTTTGTGTTGTGGGGTTCTACTTCAGTTGGGGTCAGCTATTTTTTCTTCTTATGCTTTGTGTTGTTGATTGTTTGTATATATCATGTACAAGGTACAAGTGAATGACTTACCAACAGGTACAATTAGTCCAAGAAAATCATTATACGTTGACCCGTTTGACTTGCTTAATATTAATTCACTATAGTAAACGGGTCAAAATAGCAACTTAAAATTTGTATAAGACAACCATATCATACATATTACAAAGAGGCTACCGACATGAGTCACAAGAACAACTACAAGGCATAATCGACAAAGAATAACAAGGCATAGTTGACAAAAACATCATTTTGTGCTAAAAAATGTAAAACCGAGGGTGGATTTTAATAACGTAATAACAATAGTTTATCCATTCGTATTTCTCCAAGGTGTATGCAGCCCCCCTACACATAACACCATGTCAAAATAGCAGATCTGGTATACGGGTCAGATTCAAACCGAAACATATAACCAGAAAAATTAAAAAAGAAAGGCTAAACTTCCTAAGATACAAAGGATAAAATAGAGAACAATCAGAAATGGTGTTATTTTTGAAATTGAACCTAGAATAACCTAGCTATAAGCAAAAGACTTTGCGGTTAAATCGAAAATTGAAATTGAACCTAGAATAACCTACATTCAGTTCTTGAAACATATCCGGTGACTAAAGAGCATACCCATTAGGAAGTGATGAAACCAAATGGTTCTTGAAGCTTGAGGGTCATCTTGTATTTTCCACTTTCAAATGGCATTATAAACCATAATATATGGATGATCAAGAAGATATAGTGTCTCAATGTAGGGATACACTTTAAATGAGAAGGGTAATCCATCAATCCGAAGATTATCGACGTGATTTGAGTAAGGCTTGTAAACAACGGCAAGTTGTCCACGTTTTCCTTCTTCTGGAATAGCAATGATAGGTTCACCACTCTTCCGAAACCCCCTTAGCATAGCATTTCCATTTAGCGTAATCGTGAATAACTTTGTAAAAACACCACCCCCCATCGTCCATACACAGAAATCCTTATTAATGACCCGATGATCGTATCCATACACAACAAGAGAGTCCCTTAGATTAGACATGGAAATTTGATTATTCATCATCATCATCATCATCATCGTACTCAGTATATCCCACCAATAGCAAAAGCTAAGGTAGGGTCTGAGGAGGGTGGGATGTAGACAGCCTTACCTCTACCCCGTAGGAATAGAGAGGCTGCTTCCAATGAGACCCCCGGCTCGATTGTGGTTTTGCATCAAGCCTTGGACATTTGATTATTAATGTTTGATAAACCATCTGGTAAGGTAATTTCTGTAAATTCTTCAGTTGTCATATCAAATGAAACAATCAACCTGGTAACAATCCATTCAGTGGCAAGCCAATAAAAAACTCCATCTATTACTAGCTCGTCACGGAGATAAAAAGAGATTGAGTTTCTAGGGAGATTGACGCCATATGGACTTCTCCAAGTCCCTGTGCTTAAAGTAAAAACCTCAACCTGAGAGGAGATGGGGTCTATGGGGATGCGGATGCCAGTAAGATGTGCCACCATGAGCTCACTCGACAATAAGGGATCAACATATCTAATCTTGACAATCTTAGGATCGCTAGTCTCACGACAAACCCCGAAACCTAGAGCTGTTTGATATTCATCCCCCCACTCGTTCGCCAAAGCAGGCACAACAACAGCAGCAATTTTCCTAATTGAAATATTCCAAAGATAGGCCACAAGAGTACTCGGGCTGTACAAACACACCAAGCCGTGAGAAATGCTGATTAACCTAGGATATATAAGCATCTTAACAGATACAGGGACATGAGTCATGGAAACTTTGTGTTGATGATGATCATCAACAACTGAAACATATTTATGCTCAAAAAGAGGAACTGGTTCCCGAGCAGTAGAGCGTCGACGGAAGAGCCGTGTTAGTAAACTTCTATTGGGACTTTTTGTATGGATTATGGATTCGACTGAATCAAAATACCTTACAAGTAGATGTTGCTGTTGGCTGCTGTATTCAGTAATGAAACGAGAGCTGCCGATCAGAGACTTCCATGTTTTCGAGACCGACCGGAACTGAATCAACGACTTCACAGGAAGCCGTTTCATGATTTCCAATTGGATTTCGAACGGAATGTTGTCTGACATTCTTTTGATTTTGATTATGTATGATGATGATGATCTATGATTTGAATTTCTAGGGTTTACCAGAGAGGAAACTGAAGATCTGGGAATTCTGGCCGAACGTATTTTATGTTGTTATTAATGTTGTTTATTTATAACCAAACGACGGTACCGGTTTAGTGCGTAACGTTATGGTATTAGTTCGGGGCTTTTAACGGTATGGTCTCTCTTTGGGACTTTTAATACTACCGTACCATACAATCATATTGCTATCAGGTCATGAGGTATACTTTAACCATTCTTAACTCCATATAAGCGTCACATCATCCGTTTGTTCCTCTTTTACTCCATCTCATCCTAAAGAAATAGTTTAACCTTGTTAACTCTACCTCACCCACCATTTTTTAATTATTTCAATATTAAATATTTAAATTAACTACAAAATAAATGAATAATAATAATACCATTTCATTAACTTCTTAGCTAAAATAAACAATTATAATAAATGACATTAATTTCATATTCATTTTTGCCTATGTTAACAATGGAGGTTTTAACACCCCTTAACATGAGGAGAGAGTGGTTTGAAAGACATGTTGGCTTGCCATGTCATCTTTAACACCAATTAAGTTAGAGTACACCCCAAGGCCTCATATACGGTATTTGATTTTGGTTTTAGCTAAATTTTGACATCAGTACTGTATGATATGATACCAGTTCGGATCTCATCCCTATTGTAAAGTGCTTACTTTGGCCGTCTCCCACTATCGCATCTTTCTTTCGGTAAAATGTGCACTGATTTTGAACCTCACTATAGTATTAAGCTAGGCTGTAAACGAACCAAACGAATACGAACAGTGCCTTGCTCGTGTTCGCTCGTTAAGGAAATAAATGTGTTCACTAACGGTTCATGAAAACTTACCGAACAAGGCGTGTTCGCTCATTAAGGAAATAAATGTGTTCACTAACGGTTCATGAAAACTTACCGAACAAGATAAAATGTTTGTGGTTGTTCATTAAGGAAATGAACGTGTTCACAAACACCACTAAAATCGCCGAAAACGATGGAAGCTAGAGGTGAATGACAAAGGGAGCAGCGATAAACATGAAGCTATAATCGTAGAATGGAGGTCGATGTGAATATTGAGGAAGGAGAAAGGAATGATGCATAGTTTCATATTTTAATTGTTAGGTTAATATAATAAATAAAAATTAAAAAGTACAAAAAAGTTAGATAAAATTAAAGTACGAAAGTTTATCTTGAACCACATAAACAAGTAAACATGAACGAGTGTTCATGGACACATTACTGAACGTTCACGAACAGTCGAACACAATCGAACGAACGAGACCTCTGTTCATGTTCGTTCATATAACTAACCGAACAAAATTTCTTGTTCATGTTCGTTCATTTATTAAACGAACGAACGTAAATGAATTTCCAGCCTAACGGTTATCTAAACGATTGGTTCATTTACATCCCTAGTACTAAGGACGTACCATTTTGTTAAAAATTGGTTGCTAAATTCATAAAAGCGTACAACTTCTAGACACTATCAACCTAACATTAGACGATGATACTTACCTTAAAAAACATGTCCATGTAAAATGGTAGCAATTAAAGCTGGAAATTGAATTATAATAAAATTATCTTCTGAAGAGTTCTCTAAGTTCTCACAACTTATATGAGTTTTTATTATATATTACAATAACCTTACCCTATATATATATATATATAGGATTAGGTTCAAGAGTGAACACTAGTGTAGTTTGCGAACTGAGTGAACTAATCCTGGCCATACATGTGTGTAGATCAATGGCCAGGATTTGATGATGAAATCCTAGCCATCCACATGTGTAAATCAATGGCCAAGATTTGTTCACTCAGTTCGCAAATTCACTAGTGTTCACTCTAGAACCCCACCCTATATATATATATAGAGAGAGAGAGAGAGAGAGACCGGTTATCGTACAAAATGCCTCAACGTACGTTGCGTACGAGATCCAGTATCAACATGCGAAATTTGGTTTATAACATGCGATTTCAATTTTTTTTACATGCGATTCCACTTTTATTTTGTACATGCGATTTCCCCTTTTTTTGTACATGCGATTTTCAATTTTTTTTTGAAACATGCGAATTTCATTTTTTTGTAACATAACGTACGATTTTGCCATCGCGTACGCAATGTACGTTAAGACATACTGTACGATACACTTTTTCCATATATGTGTGTGTATGTATGTATAAAACTGGAAAATTTACTGGACCCTTCGTATAAAATATTAATCCCACAACTTATTGGGATCAAACAATTTTATGTTTATTCTCATCTAAAATCATATAACATATTGAGCTCATTAATCTTATTTTGATCCATATCCATTATCTAAACATCTATCTCATATAATTTATTAGATCATCTCCATAGAAATTTAATCTTACATCTTATTGGACCCAAATAATCCTACATTTATCCATATCTAAAATCTTGTAACATATTGGGTCTATTAGTCGTATTTTGATCCATATCCTTTATCCAAACATTTATCATCTAATTAATAATAAACATTAAAAAAACTACAGATCGGATATTGATGGTGATGAACTTTATATAGAGTTGAAACAATAATAAAAAAAAAACTAAAGATCGGATATTGATGGTGATGAACTCTATATGGAGAAAGTTTTTTTTGACACATTAGAAACCAGTGAATTTATCAACCCTATATTTTTGCTATGTTTATTACTATAACGTTAATCATCGATTAAAAAGAATAGTTTCTATAATTTAGGCTAAAAGGGCCTTTTTTTTGCTCGGCCAAGACACTTAAATCCTCAGAACAGATTTGAAGATGTTGTTTCCTACGAGACCCTCGGCTCCTTACCAAGAAAATAATATATTGTGTAATTCTTAATAGTTCTAATATTATGCCATCCTTATGTTTTCTATTTCTCATACTATATGTAATTCTTAATACCACTAGTATTACGTCATCGTTATGTTTTTTTTAACGACTAACAGAATCAATCCCGAACACTTTTGGGGAACCCACTGGACCAAACGGAAAACGGAGTACTCCGAGAGTAACCCGAGTTCACCACCAATTCCGGGGAAAACCCGGTAACCCACCCGCTCGTAGGCACAACGGTGAAGTTACAGGTAAAACTCGTTTGCTCAAGGATCAAACCCAAGTTTCCCTAGGTCTCCTATCATTGTCCATCAGTGACTCACTTTGCACCAAGTGGAAGTTAAACCTGCATCTCCCGATAGAAATACAAACCTCCCACAACTTAATCTAGATATCGTTGGCTCGCCGTTATCGTTATGTTTTCTATTTCTCATACTTTTAGTGTTTCTCTGCTCCAACCCAACCCAACCCAAATCTAAACTAACAAATCTGGTAGCCTAAACTCAAAACGTGTGTGTATATATAGGGAGCCCCTGTTTTTTTTGGCAGCCGTAGCCTTAGGTGATAACAGTGTTGATTTGGCCTGTGATTTTGGGTACTAAGGGGGTGTTTGGGATTCCTTATTTTAGCAACTTATTTGCTTATTGAAGAAACACGTAACTAATTTTAGGTTATTTAATTGGGTTTATGTTTCAAACATGAGGGTTATGTAACATCCGACAAAATGGGCTCCTAAAATCCGGCCTATTTTGAACCTTTTCGAGTTTTTATTTTATGTACAATAACCATTTCATTCGAAGGTGTTGTATAATACGCTTTGTGCATATACATCCCAAAGAGGAGGAGTTGGGTGGAAAGTGGGTTTTTCCTAAAAAGTCTAGGAAGCAATAAGAATTGGACATATGGCATTGAAGGATTTTAACTAGAAGGGCAATTATGTACTTTCACAATCTATTTTTATTTTAGGAAATTATCTTCAATAACTAACTATCCATAATGAAACCGATTTGCTCCATAAATTTCAGATTTTTTTTTTGTTTTCGATGATTTCTGATCTCACTTAATATCAATCATTCCTTCGTTTTCTTGCTCACAAGATTCATCACTGATCATATTTTTATACGGAGAGAAAAATCATGGATCTGGAATCTATCAGCATGTTCTTGGTACTGTGTTTTAACAGTTAGAGGGTTAAAGTCAATGTTTTTATAGATCCCATAATATGAATGACTTTGGTAACGCTGGAGGATTTCTTGACATTGTGTTTTAACAGCAAGCAGATTAATATAGTTGTATTTTAGCATTCATGTTGGTAATGTTGGAGGATTTCTTGACGATGTGTTTTACCATTCATGTTGGTAATGCTGGAGGATTTCTTGACATTGTGTTTTAACAGCAAGAAGATTAATACAGTTGTGTTTTAGCATTGATGTTGGTAATGCTGGAGGATTTCTTGACGCTGTGTTTTACCATCCATGCTGGTAATGCTGGAGGATTTATTGACATTGTGTTTTAACAGCAAGCAGATTAATATAGTTGTGTTTTAGCATTCATGTTAGTAATGCTGCAGGATTTCTTGACGCTTTGTTTTACAATCCATGCTGGTAATGCTGGAGGATTTCTTGAATTTGTGTTTTAACAGCAAGCAGTTTGATACCGTTGTGTTTTAGCATTCATGCTGGTAATGATGGAGGATTCTTTGACGCCGTGTTTTACCATTCATGCTAGTAATGCTGGAGGATTTCTTGACATTGTGTTTTAACAGCAAGCAGTTTGATACCTTTGTGTTTTAGCATTCATGCTGGTAATGCTGGAGGATTTCTTGACGCTGTGTTTTACCATCCATGTTGTTACGATGTGTGACATTTGTCACGATGTGTTTTCTTGATGTTGTGTTTCTTCATGAAGGATAGAAGGAAGAGAGAGAGAAAGAGAGAGAGAGAGAGAGAAATCGCAAGAAATGTGGGGTGGTTATGGAATGACAGTTATTTCCATATTTAAAACAAGCTAAATGACATATCTACCCCTGAGTAATTAAATAATCCTATTTTTAAGACACACATATTACCAAAATGCCACCAAGATGATCTCAACCATTAGACACACCCATTGGATGGCCTAGATCGCTTCCTAGACTTTCTAGGAAAAACACACTTTCCACAGGATCCCCACTCACATCCCAAAAGTATATATATAAATTTCTCGAAATAAACACATATCATGAACTTATATATATATATAAAGTCATTATAACTAATATAAACAAATTATTCTATTTTATTCTTAAAAACATGTTTAGTTAGTTACAATGTGAGTACATTATAACAAAAAAATTAACACAATTAAAAGGGAGGACCTTTGTGCAAAACAAGGAAGTTGAAGTCCTTTTAGAGAAGAAACGAAAATAAAATAAAAACTTGTATAACCCAGGGGTCGAACCCGGGTCTACTAATTAACAAATATAGACACAAACCACTGCACCACTATCTGGTTGATGCTGTATTTAGAATCAAATAATCTTATACCCGGCTTGGCGCTGAATTTCCTTTTGAACGAAGTTGCCGCCCAAAAATCTTTCCTAGTTTGTTTCCTTTCTCTTTTTGTTCCTTTTGATTCCTGATTTCTCGATGATTTTTAGATGATTGAAGTTTCCATGATAGTTGAAGATTCAAAGTTCGGAGAACGCCGGAGCCTGTAAATCGAGTTTGGACCTTGGGAGAGAGATTGAGGACTTGGACCTGTAAAAGAGAAAACCGTTAGGCACGCCGCAGAGATGGGAGGGCCCCTCTGCGACCACCCTCCGGTGTGAGGATTAGTATTTGATAGAGAGAGAAAGTAGGACGAAGGTTCAGAGAAAATCGTACTTGGCTTGTACTTGGATGGGTATTTATACTAGTCAACTGAGATGACGTCATCCGTCTTGGACGCCCGTGTTTGGAGGTCCGTCTCCGGTATGCTGAGGTATGGAGGTCTTCAGGATATTCGTCCGGTGATGTTTTGGTCCGTCCCTTATGATCAGGTCCGGACTTGGATATGTATCTTCAGGTCCCCCAGTTTATCAAGTGCGGTCGAGAACTTGATAAAATGTTATGCTAAGCTTTTTTAGATAGATGATGTGGTGATGTGATTAAAGAGCTGACATGGCGTTGGTGAGGTAAACAAGTTGACCGTCAGTCACCGACCGGTCAAAGTATCAACCCCCGTCTAGGGAACCGTAATCGGCGTGACATGACGGCTTGATGTGATTGGCCAGCTGTAAACCTCCTTGTGCACCTCTATATAAGGCGTTTTTCTCTTTTTCTTTTTACCTTTTACTCTCTCGATTTTCCTCTCCATTGTTACCGTCTTTTCCTCCTTCTTTTCTGTTCTGCTTCTTATTCAAGGTGCGTCCCATTTTACACTCATAATCATGGCTCCCGGAAAACATAATCTTTCCAAGATTAGTGTCCTTACCCAACGACAGTTGGACAAGTTTATCCGGGATTATAGAATTCCTATAGATCTCCGTCCGGTTCTTCCTTCAAAAAATGAAACCATATATCCTTTCTGTCAAGGGAAGTTTCCTCTGTACACTCGTGTGTGTAACTTTGCAAATTATCGAGTCCCTTTTTCAAAAAATTTTATTAGAGTTCTCTGTTTTTCCGGGTTCATCTTTGTCAAGTGAACCCGTTCAGGTTGAACCGGATAAACCATTTTGAGGTTTCCTGCAGGGCCTTGGACCAAAACCGGATTTGAATGTTTTTAGATATTTTTATGAGTTTATAACTGCCGGCGATTGGTATACATTCGCCCATTGGAAGGATATTCCTAGTCCCTCCGGAGGGAGACGAGAGATCCAGCCTCAAAAATTGGAAGGACACCTTTTTTTGGCTGGAGGATCGTTGTCTTCCGTTAGAGATGTTATGGAGGTTTAAGGATCAATCTATGTCCTTCGATCTCGGCGAAGATTTCGTTTTTAACCATCAGATGGCTCAAGCCCTGATTGATAATCAATCTCCTATTCGTCCCCTTCCTGAACATTTTCTTTTACTAGGACGGGTCAGTTTTTCTTGGGGCCGAGGGGATAGAGAGTGGCCGATGATCCGCATGAAAGGTGAAAGTAAGTTTCCCGGCCTCTTGTCATCCCTTCGGCATTCTTTCCTTTCTTTCTATTTCTAACTCTTTTTCTTTAATTTTGCAGGGGACGAGATTTCACTTAGGGATGCATTGAAGGTTCCGAACCTTAATACCCTAGACTTCGATTTTGATGAGCTGATCGAGGGAAGTGCCTCTTTTGATGCAGAATTCTTCTTTCGCCCAGGAAATTCATCCGCAGGTTAAGCCTATTACTTCCGAGGCTCCTGTTTCTAAGACCGTTTCTGTTGGCTCTGGATCCAAAGGAGATGCTTCCGGGTCATTTGCGGCTCAAGTTTGGACCGATCCCGATGGTGAGGGTGTCGATAGTGACCCGGAGGTCAGAGAATTGGAGCAAGCTTTGCTGTATCGTCCCTCGAGCGCTTCTGTCAAAGGTAAGGGAGTCTCCTTGATTACTGAGCTGAAAGGACTTATTCAGAAGCGTAAGGCAGATGGTCCTCAAGTTCGTTCGCCTATCTCCCTTCCTATACCCAAATTGACGAAAAAAGCTAAGAAGAGTTCTTCCCATTCTAGCGATAATATTATGACTGACTTGGATGAACATCTTTCAGGCGGGAAATCATCCAGGGAGGAAGCCGCCCTGGCTCATTCTGCTCCAACTCCCGCTTTCTCCGGTGGTTATCTTTCGGTGAACGAAACTGAAAATATGGAGGTTGAAGATCCGATAGTTACGAGTAAGGGGGACAGGAAGACTCAGGGTGATGTGAAGGTGGTGACTTTTTCAGGTATAATTTTGGACTCTTCTTTGGGTCCGGACTGTTTCCTTGATAAAGAGGAAGACCAAGTGTCTTCTCTCCCCCATCCTGGTTCGGACCCGAAGTGATGTCCTTCTTTCGATATGCAGATGTTTTTTCGGATGACATGGAGATTGATCCGGCTACTGCCGATGAGAAGTTTGTGCCGGATTGGGATGTGAGGAACAAGGATTCGATGATGAATAAACTTACTGTTAGGATGTTTTTGTTCAACATAAACACTCCTTTAGATCATTCCCGAAGTAGGAGGATGAAGGGCCAGGACCTGGGAGCCGCGGTTTTACTTAATCAAGCTCAATCAAATGTTTATGTAATCGAGCTGTACCGCAGGTGGGTTGAAGCGTAATCGGTGAAGGAGGATTTAGAAAGGGAAGCTGCTTCTTTGAAACGCAAGATGCAAAATACTCCGGATACCGAGAAAAAGCTCGCCCAACTTTCCCAGGATCTCCAAGCTCAGAAGGAGAAGGTAAAATCTTTGGTTTCTCAAAATCAATCTTCTCAGGCCGCGGCCGCATCTGCTACGGAGGAAAGGGACATGATGTCTGCCTAGTTGAAAGCTTTATGGAGTTTTTGAAAGAAAAGGACGAAGAACACAAGGGTGTTTTGGCGAAGATGGAGGAGGCAGTCTCTAATGCTCGTGCGGCTTACGAAAGAATGCTTGCCGGTTCGCTCTTTATCTCTTGTTTATTTTGTATATCTCTTTTAATTTTTTCTAACACATTTATCAGAACGTGATGCCCACAAAACAGGAGAAGCCGATTTGAAGGCTCGGATGGAGGGAATGAAAGGACATCATAAGGCTGAGATTGAAGAGTTAAAATTGGAAAATGTTGATCTGTCTCAGAAGGTGGAGGATCTATAAGCGACCAAGGCATGGCTTTTGACGGAGGGGGCTCAACTGTTGGCGAAAAACATTCACAAAGGTTCGGAGATGACCTAGGCTGTGGCCGCGGTTAATAATGCTATAAGTGCCATCGGTGTTAATTCCGGGGTTCACGGTGGATACCTTCATGCACTGAAAAAGAAAACTCCTTACGGAGAAGTTCCTCTGATCAGCCGGAATGCTGAGGCCGAGCAAAACAATGCCCTTGCTTGCTTTGATTCTCTTAGCTTTCCGGTGGTAAACAATTTGCCAAACCTCGTGAATGAGTCGCTTTCGAAGATCAAAGATGCCTTATTCTTTGCCTGGGGACCTTCAACGAAAGATTGAGGTGGACATACCCGGTTCTTTGGGGTATGCACCTCCGTATATTTTAGATAGTGAATTTCTGAAGGTGGACATATTTGGTAACTTGGGATATGCACCTTATTTTGTTCCTAATCTTGTAATGATCTCTGTTTTTACCGTTTGTACATTTTGAAAATTATCCCAACTTAGTGAATGGTGTAATTAATCTCCGGACACGTGTAACACCTCGTAAAATCATGTCCAATGATATGTTGACACGTGTACTAAACCCTAATAAAGTCAAACGTTGAATTTGAGGGACTAATTTTGCGAAAAATCAAAAAATTTGAATGCAAAAGGACTAAAAGGGTCAACATGCTTAATATAAGCCTCTGAATGATGTTACACGGTATTCATATTCACAAATGAGCCACTTGTTGGTTGAGAGGAACCGTTTGCATAATTATTTGAAAGTTTGCGCGTCGAAGGGTTAAAAGCGTCAACTTGTAAATTCTTACCTCTGAGTGACCTTTCAACAAACCGAGAGCTTCATGATAATTGATTACACCCCCGGGAATGCCTAAAATTGGCCATTAAGGGCTTTTACGCCAATAAGTGAAATTACGCGCAAGTTTACAAGTTAAAGGGGTTAAAAACGTCAATATGTCTAATTATACCTCTGAATGACCTTTTAACGAACCCGAAGCATCGGGATGTTTAATAATACTCTCAAGAAGTCCTAATATGGATTACATAGGGCTTTGATACTATTAAACGATGATACGCGCAAGTTTGCGCGTTAGAGGGACCAAAAGCGTCAACTTTTAAATCTACTCCTTTGGGTGACCATTTAAGCGAACGGAGAGTCATAATATTTAAGCACATGCTAGGGAATACTCAATATGAACCACGAAAGGCTTAGATATCGTTAAACGATATTACGCGCTACTTTGTGCGATTAAGGGACTAAAAGTGACGACTAGCGAAACTACGCCTTTGAAAGGCCTCTTGAGCGAACCGGGAACTTCGTGACGTTCTGTCATCCTTCCGAGTATGCCGGAGTGGGCCACTAACATTTTTAAACTCATATTATCATATATAAAAGTTATGTGCTAATTACGTCAACTTCGGAAAGTTGTTTATGCATAAAAACTCATGAGGACCTTTCATGCCATAACCTCAATATGCATCCGATGTGAGCCAAGAACCGAGAGTCCATTGGGTTGTCCCTTTTGCGGGTCATGTACAACAGCAAAAACAGCTGATATAACTGTTTCGCGCGCAAATATGGAACGCAAAGACTAAAACTGCACATCTGCCAAGTTTTGTTGATCTGGGCAATTGCTGGCGGGCCGCGACCGTTGGGCTGCAGGCCTTCACGGGCCGCGAGCTCTCAAAACCTGCAGATTATTTTGTTCGCAACGAACATGGCTACGTGATCGTAATTAGGTAGGTGTTAAACCCTCAAAAGGGCACCTCCTAATTATCACGTTTGCTTAGTTAATTGTCGGGTCAAAGTAATTAAAATAAAAGTCAAAAGGGTCAGTTTTTAAATAAAATTCATAACTGATAATATAGATGTTATAAAATCAGGTTTGTCACTTTAATAACTTGGTAAATATTAATTGAACATGTCTAGGTATGTTCAACCCAACAATTCTAAGTTTAAGCTCGGTTCACAACTGAAAGTCTCAAAAGTAGACTTTTGCTTTGACTTTCGGTTCTGAACCGATTTAGCTTAGTTTAAATATGCCTTAGGGTTCCTTTGTGACCATATTATATGTTAGTATCACCTTCTGAGGTCATACTACATGGTCCCTTAGAAATCATAGTTTATTTGCATGTTTCCGTTAAATGCTTAAAATTGACTATTATGCCCTTATGTTATAAAAACGAGATTTTTGAAAATGTGAGAGGACAAAAAGGTTTATTACTGATATATAAGCATGTCACAAAAATTTGACATCAATTCCTGGTCTCAAACTAAAGTTATGCAAGATATCGTAAAACGAACCTTTTTGTTAATTAAATTGCATTTTGAGCATAAATCATGTTTAAACCCAAATTTTGGCACCAAAACCACTTCCTACTGTTTTAATATAATATTTAGGGGTTTTTGGAATTTTTGGTCAAATTTTATACCGACCATAACATAGGGTTCTTGCATGAATTCGGTAATTGACGATAATGCCCTTTTCATTAATAAAATGAGATCTACATATCATTTACATGCCAAACCTTTTCCAAAAACATCTTAAATATCGTCAATTATCGACTTTTACGCAAATTAGGCGCATAGTATGGTTTAAAACCATATTTAGCATCTAAGACTTGAAACCTACTGATTTTATAAATAAATTTTATTACTTTAACATTAAGTATAAGTCTTGAACTCAGACTTCCAAATTTGACCTTAAAAGCATATGTGAAATGACCAAAATGCCCCTACACTGCATAGTTTGGCCATAAATGATAAACCCCACATATGTATGATATCTTACTGATGTAACTTGATAAAATAAATATTTTTACTGAACATTTTAGACCAGAACCTCAGTTTGCTATTAAACCTCTTTTATAAACTTTAAAATGACCAAAGTACCCTTACGAGGCTTAAATTAGATTTAAATTCGTTTTGGGTATAATGATTGATATCCTACTGATATCATATCATATTTAAAGCATATTAACTTGTGAAACTTGTATATGACTCATCCGGTTTCCCGTTATGCAAATACGCGTTCGGTACGGTTTATGTAACTAGTTTGCAAAAATTAACCGAAACGGGCCAAACCTTATCATTTTTACTTCAAAATCCAAAATGTATTTAGTTTACCCATTTTATATAAGTCTTCATACGTGTTGGGTCTAAATCACATTTCAATCCGGTCATCGCTTAATCTTGCGTTTCGTACCGTAAACTTTTCTTTAAAACTAACCGGTCTAAGTTACAACTTAAATAAGACCCGTTAGGAATCTAATAGTTTATTAAAACCTTCATTCCAGATTAGGAGCCCAGTAAAAGCTACCTACACTTGCTGATTAAAATATACGGTTGAGTATAATTTACATTTTAGCTCAGGTAAATACTTTTAACTTATTTTCCCTTATACGGGCTTGGGATACGGTAAATTATTACCGCTTGGTAGGGTATTGAATATTTAATCGATTAGTGGTTAAATCATTGAGATAAACCGTTTTAATCTGTCTTGTTTGATACAAAGCATTTGGGGGTTAATGACCATGTCCTGGATATCCTTGGCATCGGTTAAATGCAAATGGCCACGACCTAAGCACGGGGTGTAGGCATACGCCTGACAGTTGCGATACGGATTCTTATCCCCAAAAAAAAGGGAATTAAGATATAAAATATAACCACATGTGAGGATAACTCCTTGTGGACTATATTAGTGGCGTGTTAATTAATCATGATTCGACTCTTCTATTCCGGGCCTTGAACGTACGACAAACATGTAAATCCGTATACAAGATTATTTTATATAATTGTACCAAGTTATAAAAGAATATTTGTGCCTTGTGCATTTAAATCAATTTTATAAATGTTTTACAAATGAGTCGGTTAATTGTATTTACCAGTGTAAACTGACGTATTTTCAAAAGACTAAGTGACAGGTACTATACGTAATTGGCTGGAAGCTCCTTGGTGTCAATGAAGGACCTTGCAAATCCTTAGGATGCCCTAAAATCTGCTAAACTTCATTTTGTACATTTTAATATGATCCGCCTGTGGATTTAATATTGCGAGCTCGAATGTAATTATCTTTTCAGTATTTCTGACAATTGACTTTGTAATAATATTTTATATTTAAAGACTTCCGTTGTGATATTCTGTGTATGTTTGACTATGATGATATCAATCTTACGTCACGATACTCCCCACCGGGCCCACCAGGCTGAGCTGTAAATACCGGGGTCTGACAGGTTGGTATCAGAGCCAACGTTTGAGTGAATTAAACACTAACCTTTAGTGTTTAATCTCAAATGACACAACAGCATATTCCTTAGACCTTCTGAGTCTAGACTTAACATAGGAATGCTCTCATCCCTATTAAGTAAACATTGCTTTCGATTTTATGTGTTTTAAATTATGTCGCCACGCAAAGAAGCCGTCGATGAAAATTATCCACATCCGAAGCCTAGAAATGCCAAGCTTCGTACCACGGCTAGGATAAGCGTGAACCAGTTGGAGGAAAGATCTTTATGGAGCTATTCCCAAAATCAAGCCTATTTAAACTCTTAACCAGATTTCGGAGTCCATACCAGAGGGTCCCTAAGGCTCCCATACTGAAGATGATGCATGTGGATGCTATTAATCCCTATTATATATCTCCAAGTTTTGAAATTCCAAACTTGGACTATGCTTATTAAGCTACAAATCCGTGATCCGATTTTTAAAATTTTCAATCACTAAATCTATGAATCCTACTTCTAGCAATGGATCCTGAATTCAAATGATTGCTTTATTCACTAAGATCTTCAGTGTCGCTATAGCATACGACAAACAAAGAAAAGAAACAATCGGAATGGAGCAAGGAAAACATTAGAAAACCCTTCTTCCATCATATTTCATTTTCCCTTTTAGTCCCTGTATGGGCATTTGATTATTAAAGTCCTTTGTGGACATATTATTTCAGCATAGTCCTTGTGGGCCTACCTCTCCTAGTAAGACTCTGTATATACGTTTATCTATTATAGTCCCTTTGAGGACATTATATTTCGATATAGTCCTTTCGAGGACATTATATTTCAATAATAGTCCCTTCGAGGGCATCATACTTCAAAATAGTCCTTCCATGGGCATGTTATTCATTAAAATCTTTTGTAAACTTTTTATTAAAGTTCCTTGGCGAATATAATAATTCATCATAGTCCTCTCGAGGACATATCGTTTCACTATAGTCCCAGTGTTGACATATCTTATAGTCCTTATATGGACTTATATTTTCCTTTCAGTTCCCACATGGACTAATATCGCTTCAAAGTCCCTGTTAGGACCTATCTTTTTATACAGTCCCTAAGCGGACGTTGATTTATTATAATTCCCTAATGAACATATTTTAAATTTAAGACCCTGTGAGGGCATCTATTCAGCAAAGTCCTTTGCGCACATGCTGTACCAATATAGTCCTTTTTATGGACACGCTATTTCATTAAAATCCCTTTGGGGATATGTTATTTCTAAATAGTCCATCCGTGGACACAAGATTTCATTATAGTCCCTTAGTGGATATGTTACTTCTTTATAGACCATTCGTAAGACATGACTTTTCTTTATAGTCCATTCGTGGGCAAATTGTTTCAATATAATCCCTATATGAATTTATAATACCTTATAATCCTTATACGGACCTATATTTTTCTTTTAGTCCTCTGTGGACAAACAAAATACTGAAAGTCCTGATAAAAGGCACTATTGTAGATTTCTTAATAATTTACGGAAGGTTTTGAAAATTTTTTATACAGGTATTCATTTCGTCCTTTATCAAACAATAGTAGCAATTTTATTCAAACTTTATCGATCTGCTAAATAATTTCAAATGATCTTCTTAATGGTATAACCTAGCCAATATGTCAATACAGACATGCTATGATGGTAAAACCCTCTTAAGAAAATTAATCCTTGTTAACATCTAAGAACATGTTAACACTCCTGGCTATGTGACTTGAGAAACCACACCAGCCGTCAAGGTATTTGGACTATGTCCAAGCCTTAAAGCCTATATGATCGAATTAGGTCATGGCAAGTATCATCAACGTGATGATCAAAATATAAACATCCATTAGTGATGAAGTGCCTACGGGCTAAACTTGTTGTCTAATAAGACAACGACAGTTGTGGTTTTTGACCCCCTGTCTAAAGATATTAGACTATGTCCAAGCATAATAGTCTATATGATCAATGCGATCATGAGTAATATCATCTAATACGATGATCATATTATTTAACATCTCGGTAGTGATGTTTCGCCTACGGGCTATATATTATATTGTCCATTGGTGACATTGACAAATGTGACCGTTATGGTTCATTGTCCAAGGTAACGGGCAATGCCCAAGCCTTATAGTCTACAAAATCGATAAGATCATGACTAATATCCTAAATTACGATAATTATATATATATATATATATGTATGAACATCCATTAGTGATGTCCATTGATTGGCCTATATGGCAAAATAAATCGACTTTCAAAGCAATGTCAGATGTAGTCTATGACTCTCTGCCCAAAGGTGAAGAACTATGTTCAAACCTTAAAGTCCCTGATCAAATAAGATTGCGGCTTTTATATATATATATATATATATATATATATATATATATATATATATATATATATGTATATATATTAATGTCCCCTGTGACAGGCCTTTTGTGCCATATCCTATATGTCCTTGGCGACAAGGCCTTCGTGCCATATGGCTATTATATGTCCTTTTAGACAAGCCTATGTACTACATTTTTATGTCCTTCATGACAGACTTATCTTCCATATTAAAAAGGTCCTTGTGGCGAGCATTCGAGCTATACAAAATCGTCAATATGACAGAGAAAATTGTGACACTGTGATTCCCTGTCTAAAAGGTAATGGACTCGGTCCAAACCCTAAATGCCGATGGTCCTTTTGTGACCTAGGCTAAATGTAATTGATATACATACAAATAACATTCATTAGGAATGTTCATAACCTATTAGCCTATATGGTTTAATGATACCATTGTTAGTGTATGTTAGGTCATCAGGATGATGACTAGCTGTTGTAATGCAACTAAGTAATTGTTTCATTTGGTGTTAGGGACCAAGTCTCGAGTATGGAAAACTCGGATAAGACAACCAACAATCGCATCAATAATGATGCGACACATGCTAATGAAACTACAATTGTGAACCTCAATATTAACAGAGATGATCTCCAAGCTATGATTGACGCAGCTGTTGGAAAAGCTATGAGAAAGGTCATGAAAAAGTTCAAGGAGCCCGATGCTACTTGCTCCAAATCCCATTTAAAACCATACTCCTTGCTCATGAGAAGAATTTTGTTCATGCCTCGAATACGAAGGATGAACCGGAAAGGAAAAGGGAAGGGGATAACTCCCAGAAATCTAGGAAAGAAAGGAAAGTCCAAACTCGATACGGACCAACAAAAGTCCAATAAGAAGCCTGTGTGCAAGACCTGCTATAAAAGACACTGGGGACAGTGTCGATTGGAACAAAGGCTTAAGCAGTGTGGCGTCTGTAAGAGAACTGGTCACCAGTCCCATGAATGTAGAAACTTAAAGAATGTGGTCTGTTTTGGTTGTGGCGAGAAGGGCCACATCAGGACTAACTGCCTTAAAACTGTCAAATATGGTATAGCTAAGTATAAAGAGACTAAGAATGGAGGCGCCTAAACCCTCCTAATGAATACCAGAGGCAGTTCATATCAATAATGACACCAGGTACATCCCTTATTGTGAATCAATGATTTTATTGCTAAGAATTATGTTTTGATTCAGGTACTACTAAGTCGTCCACATATCATAAGCTTAGCAAACTTTTAGAATTTCTCCCATAAGAACTCTGGATATTAAGTATAAGGTAAAGCTTACCGACAAAAATCATAGGAACCATTTCTTCTATTCTTGTCAGAAATCTTCATTCGTAAAATCTAGAGTACTCTCTCTCTCCAGATGGAGTACGACAATATATGTTATTTTATTTTATCATCTCATTTATTTTTATCAACTGCGAATACCAGACTGTATGATAAAAGCGCTATATGAGGATTGGTGTATCTTAATGTGTTCCATAGATTGCTTCCATGCCTGGTCAGTATGGAGGTTTAATGCATGGAACCCCTGAGATCCCAATGGTCATATTATACTAAAGTCAGCTAATGGTATACAAAAGAGATATCTAGAATAGAAATGTCCTTGTAAGTGCCTCTAGTTATGGCATCCATGCATTCGTGAAGTAAACGTCTCATTTATCTGACACAGGTAATGATAGATGAACTTAAGCCTGAGATTCAGAATATCTCAGACATCTTTGTGAATCTCGTTTGTCCTTTTAGTAGAACTACCTAGTTTACCTCCTGAGAAGCAGGTAGAGTTAAGATTAACATCCCGCTTAGGGCAGTATTATTGTAAAAGATTCATATTGGTTAGTGCCGACAGTAATGGAAGGATTAAAACCCCAACCAAATGAGTTTTAAGATAAAGGTTCACAAAGCCTAGCTCATCATTCTTAGAGCTCCAGTTTTATTATTTAAGAAAGACGGTTCAATGCGCTTATGCATTGATTACCGCAACCCTAACTAGGTAACGATTAAGAATCACCATCAGCTACCCAGGATCGTCTATTTGTTCGACTAACTGTGAGGTTAGCTATTCTTTGAGATTGGTTTAAGTAGTAATTAGGATAACCATCTCACCTTAAATAAGCTCTCCTATAACTAATAGTTAGTATATAAGCATCAAGGCTGCTCCTTTGGAGACTTTGTATAGATGGAAATGTCAAACATCCGTTTGATGGGCAGAAGTTTGGTAAGTCCAATTATCAGGACCTGAAATTACCCTGGAAACAACGGATAAGATCATGCAAATCCCTGATCATTTGAAGACTGCCAGTAATTGGTAGAAGATCAATATTAATAAGAGTCACAAACCCCTTAAGTTCTCAATAAGGAACAAGATTCAACAGAAAGTACCACCCTAGAAAGGTGTGATGCATTTTGATATAACGGACAAGTTAAACTCTATATATACTGGACCATTCGAGAAACTCGAATATGTCATGATCGGTAGCCTATAAGCTGAAACTTACCTAAGGAGCTAGATGGAAATCACAATGTGTTTCACACTGGTGATTTAAGGATATGTCTCGCCAATAGGTCAAAAGCATCGTCACATAATGACATGCAGATTAATGAAAACTTGTGGTTTAATGAGAAACCAGTATCGATTAAGGGTCGATAGGATTAGAAGCTCCGAGAGAAAACATGTACCTATTGTAAAGGTCGACTGGGGTGCCCATAGAGGTCCCAAATATGCTGTGGAGGTTAAGTCCATTATACGACAGAAAGTACTTCCATGTTTTTCTAAGCAAATCTCGTGGTCGAGATTTCTTTTAAGGGAGTGAGGATGTAACACCTCATAAAATCATGTCCAATGATATGTTGACACGTGTACTAAACCCTAATAAAGTCAAACGTTGAATTTGAGAGACTAATTTTGCGAAAAATCGAAAACTTTGAATGCAAAAGGACTAATAGGGTCAACATGCTTAATATAAGCCTCTGAATGACGTTACATGGTATTCATATTCACAAATGAGCCACTTGTTGGTCGAGAGGAACCGTTTGCATAATTATATAAAAGTTTGCGCGTCGAAGGGTTAAAAGCGTCAACATGTAAATTCTTACCTCTGAGTGACCTTTCAACAAACCGAGAGCTTCATGATAATTGATTACACCCTCGGGAATGCCTAAAATTTGTTGGTGCATGCGTCTGTCGACTTCGTCTTGTATCGAGTCTTGTACATAGAATGTTAGATCAGGGCACGTAGTACGAGTTTAAATGTAATTCCGCTTGAATGAGGTGATTCCGCTTGAAAGTGACATGTGTCATTTCAAGCGAAATCAACTTTAGCTACTTCGCTTGAAATGGTTTGTGCCACTCTTAAGCGAAATCAGAACCTTATATATAGGGGTTCAGGCGAAATCATTTGCATTCTTTCCGGTTTGTGCAACGAAGTGCTGCCGAAGTGTCGTCTCGCTGTAAAACGTTGGATAATCAATAATATGATAGTTTAAAGTGTATATCTAGCTGAATTGACCTCAGAATGTCTGTTTCCGCCTTTCATCCTGAGTAAAACTCTTCTGATCGACTCGTTCGGGTCTGAAAACGATCCTACAATTGGTATCAGAGCTCAGGAAGAAGAGTTCTTACCAATTCAGCTGGAAATTCTGATTTCTTCATCTTCTTTTTCAAAATTCAACATTTTTCATGGTTAAAATTGGCTAAAATTCTCACATGATGTGCGCACTAGTGTTTTAACAAACCCTAGAAAGTTTCAGAATCAAATTCGGTGTAAAACTAAGAAATTTCTTAATTCCGCTTGAAAAAACATTGTGAGATGATGACGTCAGCAGCTCTTCAAACGGAATTAGAGCCTAATCTGCTTGAAACCGGGATTCAGCTTAAATTTTCATCCTTATTCCGCTTGAAAGTTTGCTATTCCGCTTCAAAGTTCTTATCTCGCTTGAGTGATTCCGCTTGAATCATCTATTCCGCTTCAGGGTCCTTATTTCGCTTGAAAAGTGTATAGTTCAAGCGAAATCAGGTATTTCGCTTGAAAAGACATTTCGCTTCAGAAGAGATTCCGCTTGAACTGTGTGTTTCCGCTTGAGATTGTAATTTCGCTTGAAGGACTGTTTTTGTGAACTTAGAAAATCTGAAACATGGACGAGGAATTTTATAACGCATTCGCTACTCCGGTTACCCCGATCACTCTGGCACAGAACACGATGTTGGAAAACGAAACAGGGACTATGCAAAAACCGCCTAAACTCATGAATATCGAGGAGTACAAGGGTTGGGAAGGACGTTTTGAAAATTGGGTACAAGCTAACTATTTGGATGCTTGGGAGTGTGTCGAGACGAAATATGTTCGACCGATGAATGATGAAGAGGAGATTATTGCAATTAAAGACCTTAGTGCTGTAGACAGAAAGAAGTACAAAGATGAGAAAATGATGCTAAGTCTACTACAACAAGCTGTGAAAGAAGATATCTTGGTTCTATTGCAACATAATGGAACTTCTTATTCAATTTGGAAAGCATTAAGATCAAAGTTCGTTGGAAGTCAAGAAATGATTAAAAACAAAAAGTCACTTTTAAAGAAAGAATTTGATCTGTTTCGTGGATTGAAAAATGAAAGCACAAAGCAAATCATTGAAAGATACTGCAATTTGCTAGCCAACATGAGGAGATTGAGCATCGAGAAAGATAATGAAGAGTTGATTGACAAATTAGCTGATGCATTGCCATATGAAACTTGGGGTACATATCTCATGATGTTGAGGAACAAGAATGGTTTTAGCAATCTGACACTGAGCAAGTTCATTGAAAAGATTGAGGCTCAGGTGGAGCAGAGAAAGGTTTTGAGAATGAAAGATTTTGACGGTGAACAAGACATCGGACTTTACTACAAAGGTGGTGTCAGTGATAAATCCACCAACTTGTCACTAAAAGTTAAGACAGCATACAATGCAAAGAGTTCATCTGGAAGTCCTTCCAAAGGATCAATCGGCAACACAAGTTTTTTATCATATCCGTCATTTGATTCTAACATTTCAACAACAAAGAATGGCAAGAAGCTACAATGCAACATTGTACTGAATCTGGAGAATGACGAGGATTATTCAGCAGAAATTGCTAAGAGTCACATGTCTTTGTTGGGAACCGTGTTAGAATCATATGGTAGTTTTGTTGCAGGTCGGATCGGGAATCCAATGCTTACAAAAGAGGATTACGATCAAATTGATGCCGAGGAAATGGAATTGATGGATATTAAGTGGTGTTTGGCAAGTGTATTGAGACGAGCTGAGAAATTTAAGCAGATCACAGGAAGAGATGATTTACGTGAAGCTAATATTTCTACTTTAGGTTTTGATAAATCTAAAGTCACTTGTTTTCGTTGAAGGGAAAAAGGACACTTCAAGAGGGAGTGCAAAAACCGCCAAGCAAGTGGAGCTCACTATCCTTTCAACAACAACAATGATTATTACCGGAAGGCTATCTATCATCAAGTTGCTCAACAACAAGAACCACAAGTGGCTCATGGAAGAAAAGTAATTGAAGAATCTTCAAAGAGAGCTTGTATGGTAAATCAGAATAACAAAGAGCCAACCAAAGGATTCAGTTGGGACAATTATATCTCAGCTGATAACAAAGCATGCCTGATAAACCAAGATGATGAAAAATTGCCTGAAGGTTTTAGCTGGGCAAATTTCAACTGGGATGAATATGATCCAAACAAAGATTCAAATCACAAAGCGTATTTTGCTCGAGTTGAAGAGGATAGTGATGATGATCGTGAGTATCATGCAAGAAGATTGGCAGCTCATTTTAAACTGATAGAAGAAAGTGACAGTGATGACGATAAAGCTAAAAAGAAAAAGGTCAAAACACCGGTCAGCAGTGATGATGAAGCTGTTCCAGTGATAAGGAAAAAGATGGATGTACCAAAGTTCAAAGTTGATGCAGAAGTTAATGCTAAAAATGTTCCAGTGATTTGTGATAATTGTGAGATCATCAAGAAGAAAACAGTGAACTGATTAACAACATAAATCAATTGAAGGAATCTTACGATGTTCTGAACAAGGCCATGAATCAGTACAATCAATCAAGTGAAGAACAAGCAACAGCAATGAAGACACTTCAGGGAGCTTTTATGATAAAGCTGAAAAGTGTGAACAGTTACATTGAAAAGTGTGCTGTGCTTGAGCAAAAATTGGAAACCCAAAGAATTGAAAATGAAAGAGTAAATCGTTTGTTAAAAAGTTACTCATGTACTTCTTATGTTATTGACATGATTTATCCAACTGTTGAAGGCATGAAGGCTTTTGAAGATGATGAAGTGACTAAAGAACAGAAGGTTTCTGAGGAAAAGACTTCTGAAAAGAAGAAAGGAAAGAAGAAGGATACTAAAGGGAATAATTCTGGTAAGAAACAGGGTTTCAGTTACAACAAGTGTCCACCCCCGCTTGAAAATGGATATTCTCCAAGAAATCCAAATTCAGAAAGAGTCGAAAAGGCAACAAATTTACAGTGGGAGTCAGAGTCTACATTTAACTTACCAGATAATATTGATGTCACGTTTACATCATCTGACACTGATGTAACACCCTTCTTATTACTACTTGAATTTAATAAAATTCATACAATTTTATATGAAAGATGTCCAACTTATAACATAAGTTCCATAGATAAAGTTCATAAGTAGCAAAACATTAGTCGACTAACGACTAAATCAAACATTCATAAGTTGTTTAACAAAATGTTTATATTCCAAAAACATTGTCTATTAAAGTTAGATATTGCGGAAGCTTCAAAAGTGTGTTCGGTTCTTCGACATTTGCTTGATCGCCATTCGTAAGTTCACCATAGTCACCTAAGGTCAAAACCACATCAAATGTTAGTTTTGATAATACTAGAATGGATATAAACAAGTTCCATGGGTCAAACAAACAAAAAAATAAAATTTTCCCGGAAGGGGGGGCGCCCGCGCGTGACGCCTAGGGGCTATGCGTGACGCCTAGCCCCCTTTTTCACAGAATGTTGTTTCAGCTGTTGCTGTACATACCCAGCTCAATGTTTATTCAAATCCCAACTTGAAATTGCCATAACTTATGATTCGTATGTCCGTTTTTAGTGATTATTTTTCCTATACGTCTGTAAATTCATTACCAACGTGCCTATTACGATAGTCATACCAAAAGTTTAACTTACAGACAGAAAGACTATATGTCATTATGCATTTATTCGACCCATTTCAACTCCACACAATTTACTACCATTTAGCTAGTAAACTTATGACACTTTATACCCAACATCCGGGGCTTATCATCACTCACATTTCTTTACCAATCTCATGGCTTAATGCTCTTGTGATTGTCATCGCCATTTTAACTCTCTAAAACACTAGAACAATAATTTACACAACTAATTGACCCGTTTGGCTCATCTTATGGAATCCTCCAATATGATGACTACCAAACGATTCCTTGCCACTCTTAGACTATTAATTCAAGTAACGATCATGGTCGCTACAATCTACACCATATTTATCCTACAATGAGACTTTGCAAAATTTAACAACAATTTGTTTAATATAATGGGTCAAGTTACATACCTTTATAGCACGCCCTTCAAACGCGAATCGCCACCGGCTTGTCCACTCGACGCTCTGGTATCTTTTCCTATAGAGTTCAATCACGACTTGTTTAGAACTCCATTTCAACCATATATCGCATAATTTTGTCAAATCATCACAATCATGCGTCTAACTTTAAATTTCAATTTCGAGCCTTCTTTGGGCATTTTTACAAACACTTAACGGGCAGAATTTTATATCATTCATATTCAAGTTCATAGCTTGTTATTTAGCTAAACTTAACATCAATAAAGCTTTCATATAACATTTAAACATCATCATTTCAGAAACCACTTTCTATGACCCGTATTACACTAGAATAATCATTCTAAACCCTAGTGTTTACATGTTTCCCACAAAACCCATGAATCACCTTCAATGTGTTCGTGAGATTTTCAGGAATTAGCCATGATTTCGCATGTTATTGTTTAGGTTTTACTCCTAGACACTATATCAACCCTATTCTACCCAAATAGCAAACATGCAACATCAATTTTTAGATTTCCCAATTTCATGAGAATTTCAAACAGGGAATTAACACCAAATTTTACATACCTTGTAACCCCCTTGTGATGAGGGTCACTAATCTATGCTCGATTTTCGATTTTGACTTGGTTTGAGTCCTCAATTTGTGAGTTTTGTGATGAACTAGGTTTTGATGGAGCTTGGGGTCGCACCCCCTGTTCTGGTCGATCTCCAGGAGACTCCAAATGGAGTGTTTATGTTTTAATAAAATATTTTTATTAAAACTAGTTTCAAGTTAAACACTTTGGTCCCTCTAGTTTCTTTTATTTTGTTTCTATGTCTTTAACTACTCATAAGTGCTAAACTAACTAGGTTAGTGTCGTTACTAATTAGTTTATTTTACTAATTTATTTGCAACTTAATTGAAATTTAAGGATTTGTATTTTCGGGATGTTACAAGTCCACCCCCCTTAAAAAGGGTTTCGTCCCCGAAACAAAAGTACGTACCAATTAAAGTAGGGTAGAGACGTCGCATCTCCTCTTCGGACTCCCACGTAGTGTCCGAACCTTTCCTATGCTCCCACTTGACCTTGACTTGGTCGATTTGTTTGTTTCGCAAGTGTTTAACCTTTCGATCTAAAATCTCCACTGGTCTCACTGCATAATTCAAGCTATTATCCACCTCGATATCATCATAATGGACATAAGTTGTTTCGTCCGCTAGACACTTTCGCAATTGCGACACGTGAAACATGCCATGTATTCCATTCAACTCTTCCGGCAATTTGAGGCGATAAACCACCTTGCTGACCTGTTCGATGATTTTAAATGGCCCAATAAACCTTGGGCTTAGTTTTCCCCTCTTTCTGAATCTGATAATGCCCTTCCATGGGGAAACTTTTAGCATAACCATATCACCTATTTCCTATCCTTTGTCGCCCTTTTGATCGGGTTGTCTTTTGACCATTCAGTCACTGAGTCCGTCAGCATACTTACTTGACGCTAGTTTTATATTAACAAGCGCTCTACATAGGTCACAGTGTTATTTAGGCTACAACTTGTTTTATTGCCTAAACTAATTGGTCACCATTTTACCTCATACCTCATCATTCGGGTATGCAATATTGCCATCATCGGCCCTTTGCGTGCTTATAATTTCATATCTAGTCATTCATACTATAACGTGATTACATTCTATATTACTTTTGTGTCCGTGATCACATCACGCCCTGTTTATTTTTACATCGACTTTTCATTCTTAAGAATCTTTCCTCCGAATGCATCATCTTACAGCTTTCGGCGTTAGACCTATATTGTTTAGTACTAACCATTTTCTAATTTCTCTCTCGGTATTCATAGGTGTTAGAAATCGTTTCTTTACTAAAACTGAATTTTAGTTTAATGTTTTTTTTTCTCTTTAACCATGTCGATTAATCATATCAAGGAATTGACGAGAAGGATTATTCTTCGGGATTATCATTTTATGTGAGAAATCATAATTGGTTCTCCACGCTTTGTATTGTCGACCTGTAGGTTCCTTTACTTAGCCTTGTGGACTATTCTATTAGGTCTTCACCCCTTTTAGGGTGAGACCCCCCCTAGTATGTTCCATTTGTATTTGCGACCCAATGGTCATTTTGTTCCCGTAGGCCTTTACATTGTTTATAATTTGGAGGTTATGGTGATCCCATGGATCATCTTCGATTCGTTTGACCTTGACCGTAGTCTAAGGCTACACTCATTTTCTTTCGGATTATCTTTTCGACTCTATGACTTCTTATGTATCCTTCGCGTCGGTTTATTTTACTCATACCGTTATTTGGTTTATGCCTCTATTTCCTTTCAACCCGTTACCCGGGTTCTTGATCTTGATGTTTTTAACACTCCGTTTTCATTGGTTTGCATTTTCCCTTTCATACTCTTTTATGACCTATCCCATAGATTCAATAATATTTCACGTTTTCATTATCCCGGTTGCGCTTACTTGGGATATCAACCACTGTACTTTATTCAACCCGCCCAACATTAAAGTAGTTGAACATGACTATCAAAATTTCTGTTTTTGCAAAATTTTATCGTTCTCTCAGTCATAACTCTTAATCCGAGTCTCTTGACTTTTAATTCGCGTTCTAGACTGTTGGTTACGCATTTAACTGAAAACATACCTATTAATTGAGTATTTTATCGATATTATTTTCATAGCAACTCTTCCGGCATTCCTTAAGACTTTGTTTCTCGATTTATTTGGTCGTATCAGCAACATCCACCGCTTTTACTCAACCAAGTCTTTTATTCTTTCACTCGTCTGGTTTGACTTGTTCGTGTGAGTTCCATCGCCTATGACAGTCAACTTTATCCTTATGCCTTGCCATTCTAAATTATCAATTCATATTTTCGTTTACTTGATTCTTAACACTTCCCTTGGGCTCATTATCTTAATGTAATATGCTCCCATTATCCGGCTTCCGTTTACTTTTATTATCAAGCACTTTACTTAATTAACCCGTACACCACCTTTCTTTTGTCAGCGACCCTTAGGTCTGTTTCTTTTACAATTGTCCCGAAGGCCCATGTCTCAAGTCTTATTTGGTAAACTACTGTGAGTGTTATTCGGCCTTTGGGGTTTACTCGTTCTTATTCTAACGCTTTCATAATGTTTGTCTTACTAATTCTTTTACATATTCACCCTCATCAAGGTGATTATCGTTCTTCCTCGGGAGGAATTTATTAATAACATGTTACTTGGGTATCAACCCATACCCGAGATTTTAAATCCAAATTTATTGGTATTTCATTATTTACAGCAACAAATAATACATATTGTCCATTTAGTTTTTTTTCGAGGATATTCCTATCCAAATCTTAATCTCTTGATTTCTGACTTTAACCCATTGTTACAATAACAAAATCAATTAATTTCATGTTATTGTTTCATATCGTTGTATGGAATTTATCCACATCGTTTGTTGACATAAACGATGTTTCTATATGTTTCATTTAGTTTGGCTTAGTCTATAACCATGTCCTTGTCATCTTTTACTATTGTAAACTCCCAGGGTTCGGGTGTTATTACACTCCTCCCTATTATGACGCTTATCTTTCATTACGTTCTCGGGTTCGAGTGTGCGCGCACCCCTTCCCAAGGCAATATTTATCATGATTATTTTTACCTCGATGCTCAACGTACAGTTTCAGCACCTCTTATAAACAATAGAACTTTTATTATTACGCCTTTCTATTTTTTAAAGCCTTGGTAATTTCGTTAACACTAATGTAGAATGTTAAATAAATTGATATAAAACAAACGATTTATTTGCACTCGTAATAATTAAAAATTCAAGCTGAAATTTAATTTACAAGAGTATACCTGAAACGACATCAGGTTCAGCTTTAGCCTCCATGGCTGTTATATAAAACAACTTTGTCCTTGATTTCTGTGCATCAGACTTTGTGTCGGTTGTGTCCTTGGTTCCAAGCCTCTCTGGACATTTATACTTTTTATGTCTTGGCTTACCACATGTGCCCTTGTGAATTTTTCCACAAAATCTACACTGATGTAACACACTTTTTGTAACTCCCTTCTTGGGAGCTTTATTAGACTTGGACTTCTTTACGGATCTTAGATTCATATCCAACACCCTCCTTTCTTCTATTTCTTGTAGTATGCTGTCTTTCAATTCAGCCATCATATCGTTCACCACCGGCATGATTGTGGTTTGTAATCTATCAATATACTGTGATAGACTATTTTCTAGAGCTTTTCCGACCTCCTCGGAAATCTTAGCTTTCATTTGTTCAGTCAATTGAGATGTCGAATCATCTCCGGTTACTCCAGACATTTCTTTAACTGAAACATCCATCACGATTTATCAATAATTATTTAATTCATTTCTATCTTATTATACGGAAATTTATATCACTCTCACTCAATCATAAATAATGTGTTATTCTTTTTCGGTTTGGTCAAGTATATATCTTGCCTTACCTTTCTTACTTAGTGTATTTTCCCGGGTTCGAGCGTATTCATACACTCCTCCCATCCTTCCGTCATCTTGAAATTGAAATGTTTACACTAATTGTTAAACATTTCATTTATGACATATGCGTCATTCTTTTTGATCTAGCTAAGTTCACCACTTGCTTAAACCATTTAAGCTTAGTGCACTTTTCCGGGTTTGAGTGTGTAAACACGCACTTCCCGTGTATATCAATTCAAATTTCCTTTTTCTAGTATTCTAGTAAGTCTACTAAAGCAATTAATTCTTACCGGACGATCAATCAAGCTTGAACCGAACACTTTGTTGACAACCTTAAGCTCTGATACCAACTTGTAACACCCTTCTTATTACTACTTGAATTTAATAAAATTCATACAATTTTATATGAAAGATGTCCAACTTATAACATAAGTTCCATAGATAAAGTTCATAAGTAGCAAAACATTAGTCGACTAACGACTAAATCAAACATTCA
>JARYGA010060861.1:22898-48770 GCA_030545235.1 Helianthus tuberosus | reverse complement strand
CCAACACGCCCCCGTGCTCACCTCCCAGTCCTGCTGTTTGGCTTCTGTTCTGCAGAATTTTGTCAGACACATGGCCATGTCCAGTGGACACGGGGCCGTGTCTGCCTTCTATAAGTTCTTGTTACTGGCACCTGAACACGGGGTCGTGCCCACTCAACACGGGGCCGTGTTCAGTGCCCAGTAACACAAACTTTTGCTTTTTAAACACTATTTTACACATCTAATCAACCTAAAAATTTATTTTTGGGACACATTGAGGACAATGTGTAATTTAAGTGTGGGGGGGATGCTAAAACCTTGAATTTTGCAAGTCCTAAATACAAGCCTTACACAAAACTCCATTGGAACCGCTAATCACCCCAATTTTTTTTTCAAAAATTTCATTTTTTTTACTTGTCTAGGTTTAACTCGGAAAATTCAAGTTCTCAAAAAGGTTATATTTTTACAAATTTACAACTGATAGCGTAGTGATAAAAAGAACCAACATAAGAAAATTATGAAAAGGCATAGCAAACTTATTTAAAATTTGATTATATATACTTGATCACATAAAAACCCATTCCCACAAAAGTGAGTTTTGAGCCTTTATTGAGCACACAATTACATATCATTTGACTAAATGCTCATTTTTCGTTTCTTGTGTGAATAGCCGCTTGGTTCTTACGACTCTAGAACTTGCCATGACAATACATTCCCGGTCCTTATCAACTTAAACCCGAGTAAGTAAATGATGGAGGCATTAGGACTAACCCTTTTTATTTCTACACCATTATTTTTCTTTTTTTTCTTTTACCACCTACCCAAAAATCCCCCTAGTTAGCCCCTTTGAGCCTAAACCTTTTCGTTTCATCACCCAAACAAAAACCCTTTTACCCACCAAAACCTTTTTCATTTTTAACCCTTTATTTTAGTAACAAGTTCGGTTCTTCGTAAAAAAAAAAAAAAAGTGTGATAATGATGAAGCAAAAAGAAAATAAACAAACAAGTTAATCAAAAATAACTTAGTTTGAATAAAAGCTTCATCAAAATAAAAAGTTGCAAAAATACGAAAACCGACACTTGTTACGCTTTTAGCCCTTTTTCTACTAACCACTAACCCAACCACCTACCTTTAACCCTAGCCTAACCCTTAACCCACAAAGTCCTCTTGATATCTACAAAGGTATAAAAGTTAAAAAGGAGGAGGATTGATTTCTTGGCAAGCCTATGGTAGGAATAAGTTCCATGCCGCTCTCGAGTGATTCACTAAAAATACACCTTCGGCCGAGTGTGAGTGATTTCCCCGTGAGGTATGTGAACTTGTATATAAATAGAATTTTAAAAAGGCATGTTATGCCCAAATAAGTAATTTCTTTTATGAAAAGTTCTAAATAAATCATTACGAATAGGAGTGTAAATAAATAAAAATAAAACCCAAAAAGATCTTGGAAATCCCGACACTCTACGACAAGCCCAAAACCTTCTCTTCTACCTATTCCATTTGGGAGTGTAAGCCACATATTAAAGAGTTTTGCTTGAGGACAAGCAAAAGTTCAAGTGTGGGGGTATTTGATGTGTGTAAAATGCAACATATAAATTACATCAAATGAGGCATAAAACTAACCCTTTTTAAGTACTAATATTGGAAAAAGAGTGTTTTTGTCTTCCTTTTGTATTTTCAGGATTAAATGAGCTCAAAAACGCAAAAGAAGCAAAAAGACAGCTAAATCCAACATAAATACAAGAAAAGGAATATTAGTGGACTGCCCGACCCCTCAACGGCACCTTCCAAAGCAAAGTAGAGAAATCAGAAGACTGAACACGCCCCGTGCTGAGCCAGCACGGGGCCGTGCCCAAGAAGCAGCAGAAAAGACAAACCTATAGAAGCTTCTATTTCCCACCACGGGCCGTGCTCAGCGGACACGGGGGCGTGTCGAAAGTACAGCAGGCGCATTTATTGTAATTGCGAATTACAATCAATGAGGAGAGAGATTGTCAGACGGACACGGGGCCGTGCCCAGCGGACACGGGGCCGTGCCCAGCTCTCTGTTCAGCCTATAAATAGGAGTGCTTGGATTCATTTCATCTCATCCCTTGGCACACCACCTCTCTCACACTTCATCCACCACCCACCACCATCACAACACCATCATCCACCACCATCATCCATTGTCCATCGTAGAGTGTGTGAGTCGTCTCGGGATCCAAGATTGATCGTAAGAGTTCTTGACAATCAAGGCCATGTTTGCCTAAGTCTCTTACATCACTTGGTGAAGACAAAGTGTCTAGTATAATACTTTTTATTTCTAATCTTTTGCACTTTTTATTTGGTTTTGTATTAATGACTTTAATAACTAGTTACTTATGTTGAAGGTGATCTTTCCTTATCGTTTGTCCGTGGTGTCTTGGCATTATTTTACTGTCTATATAAAATAAAGGATTTTCACCATTCATATCTCCACGGTCTATATGGAGATATGTTGGCTACCTGGTCGGGGGTTAAGGGAACGGTTTGGTAAAGGTCTTGCCATTGTTCAGCGTTTAGAGGTCCTGCAATGGACCTGGGTCAAATTTAGTAGGACCTCCTTCAATACTTCACGGTATTGGATGGCGGGGGTCCAAACTCTTTGATCCCCTCATAAGTTAACTACTATTAATACTATAACCCGGCTATTTAGGACTGTATCCCTGCTGACTCAGACTACTTAGCCGAGGGTAACGTCACCGCCAAAAGCGGGGCCTACCACAATACTGCATTAATAACTTAATTCATTATCTTCCAATAATCCACCCTTTTAGGATTGTATCCCTGCTGACTCAAATTACTGGGGTGAGGGTAACGTCACCTTCAAAAGAGGGGTCTACTACAATAACTAAGATAATCTCTTAATTATGTGCAAAAGTGCGGAAATAATCAAAGGTTATACTAGATACGAGTCGGAACCAAGTGATTCATCTTGTCTATCTGTTTTTCTTTTATTTTTATTTTCAGCATTTTAGTTAGTTTTTAATTTTCTTAGTTTAAAACATTTTTCTAAACCTTTTATTTTGGTTAGACGTTGAGGATAAACCGGTACTAAAAGCTCTTGTGTCCTTGGACGACCTCGGTATCTTACCAACGCTATACTACACTCAACGATGGGTGCACTTGCCCATATGTGTGTTTAGTGTTAGTGAAATATCGTGTTTTATAAATTTAAAACTTGGCTAAAATAAGTGTTAAAAAGGGCTTAAAATATACACCTAAAATAAGTAACACTTCACACGCATCACTAGATCTAAGATCTTCTTTCATGAGTTTCACTTTTTTGTAGAAGAAGGTTATGTTTGAGTTATTTTTTGATACTAGATGGTGGTGTTGAATTGAAGATGATTGTGGGATGTAGAAGATAGTGGTAAATAGTGATGTTTGTGTTAGTGGTACCATTCCATGCATACGAGATCTAAGAAGGGAGGACCGTCAGGAGATCAAACCTATAGGAAAGTTGGATGCTCTTGTGTTTACAATGGCTTTTCCTTGGGCTACTATGATCCTTTCCTCCAATTCTCCAAACACTCCTGATCACGAGTTTATTCGCTAAATTTGGACTTTCTATTTTTGGTTCAACTATTCGTTTATCCGTTCCATATATCTTTTCCTCTAAATCATATTTCAATTGTTCACATAAACCACATCTCGTACTAGACGAAGCACTATTTCGACGTATGTAAGTATGTAAATTTCCTTTCTAGAAATAGTTGCAAACCAAAAGATATTCTTTCTTTTGTCGAAAATCAATTAATCAACAAAACAAATATCGTAAATTTTTGCAATAAAGTTTATGTTTTGTTACCACCTTTCTGCATTTATTTCCATCTTCATCTTTCTTTTTGGTTTTCATATAGAAACTCATTCATTATGGTTTGAAAACAGTTGGGGCAGCTTAACTGGTTAAAGTAAAGAACCGATAAAACAAGCAATTCTCGAACATGCTTTCTATGTTCCATTTTCCTTAAATTTCAAACAGAATGAGACAAAGGAGAAAAATATAGACTACACATGTAAAAATATTAACCAATTTTTATTTTATTTTATGTATTTTATGTGATTGTCATGGATGAGCTGTTCAAGTCGATAGAACAGCCGATTCAGGAAACAGTGTCGTTGTGCATGCTTTTTGCAGATGATAATGTTTTAGTTGCAGTGAGTCAGTGACTAAACAGATGTTGAATGAGAAGTTAGAGTAATGGCGAGTAGCTTTAGATGGCAAGGATTTAAGGATTAGTTGTTCTAAGATTGAGTACCCTTACTGTGCTTTCAGTGATGCAGGGGCTGTCAAAGACACTCAAATCACCATTGAAGGTCAGGTGGTCCAGAAGTGACTAAGTTCAAGTATTTAGGACCGTTTGTACAAAGAGACAGGAATTTAGATAGTGATGTAGCTCACCGCATTCAGGCTGACTGGTGTAGGTGGAAAGCAGACACTGGGATATTGTGCGATTCAAGGTTCCCAACTAAATTAAAGAGTAAATTCTATTAGGTTGTAGTAAGATCTGCCATGTCACATGGGACAGACTGCTGTTCTATTAAGAAAACACAAGTACACAAGATGGAGGTAGCAGAGGTGAGCATGCTGAGGTGGATGTGTGGTCACACAAGGTTAGACCAAATAAGAAAGAGTAAATTACAAGTTTTGTCCTTTATCTTTGTATCAAATCTTTGTATCAAATTTCAAGCGGTGTTCTTTGTTTTTAAAAATGATGAGTTTTGTACTTAATGTTTGAAAATCTTACACGTTATGTCCTTTAGACCTAACTCTATTAATTTTACTGGTTAAATGAAGAGTAAATTGGTCTTTTATCTAATTATTAAAAAATAAACATTTTAGTAATATCTTTCACAGACCCTTATCTACCACAATCACCATGTTGCTCTGTCCCAACTCAACTTGATATTTGTTTCCAACCTACTCCCTTTCCATCAACCATCAACCATTATTAGGGCATATATAACATAATTACAAGCTCTTAGGGGAGGCGGGGTGGTTAATTTTTTGTGCGTGATAAGAAGTTCCACGCGTGGAACTTGCTGAAATGCCCACCGCCACCAACTATTCAACGAGTGATGGAATCCATTCCGTTATAAAATCAACGCATTATGGGCTTGTGAGTGATAAATGGATGTGAGGGGGTGTGAGGGTTTATTGTTGTGTGTTGTGAGTGATGACCATTGCCACTAAAAAGGTTGTGAGTGATGGAAAAATGGTTGATGATATGACGGAACTTGATTGGGTGTTGTGAGTGATAGAATTTTTGCAAGTGATGACCACCCCTCCCTCTTAACCCTTCAACCACTATATGAACACATACTATATTCCGAAACTTATTGATATAAAATGTCGAATACCTCCTCTGCAACCCTTTTATCCTCTTTTTAACTAAATTCCAATATATAGTCTCTCTAACCATATTTCAACAAAACAAATATGTGATTTCAAACAAACACAACTTAGAACTGATACCAATAGATCAGAAATTGATACAATAGTAGTTTGCCCAAATTAAACACAACAAGAAACCCAATACCCAATTCAAATTTCTTGATAGATTGAGGAGTCTAGAAAACAATTATCATTCATATAAACTACGTGTACGCCCAAAGAGTCGAACCAGTGATCAAAACATTGACCTCGAGAAGCCGCTAATCGACAACGCCGCTAAAGAAAACTCTTAATTTACCCGCCGATAACGACTCCGTCACTATCACCAATACTCACAAACTGCACCATTGTCATCACAAATGATCACATCCACCATTGTTGTCTCCATAGCAGAATGGTCGGTCGGTTGAAGACCAAAGTCGACCCTCTTCTCTCTTCATACCTTGCCGGAACCCTAACTCGTTATCGCCGCCGTTACCCTTCCACTACGACACCAGTCTGAAGTCTGACCATAACCATCGTCGTCATCTCCGACGTCCACACCCACCACCGTCACCCTTTCTCTCTCTTCGTTTACTCTCTCTCTCTGTCTTTTTCTCTCTAACTCCAGGCTTCTGTCTCTCTTTTTTTTTAAGAGGGTTTATTTTAAAAAGAGTTAATTATAAGTTTTTCATTTATTTTGAAATGTTTTTTTAATAATGAGATAAAAAGACGAATGTACCCTTCACTTAACCAGTAAAATTAATAAAGTTAGGGCTAAAGGACATAACGTGTAAGATTTTCAAACATTAAGTACAAAACTTATCAATTTTAAAGACAAAGGACACCGCTTGAAATTTGATACAAAGATAAAGGACAAAACTTGTAATTTACTCAATAAGAAATGAGGTTTTTAGGGAAAGGTTAAGGGTGACTAGAATAACAAATAAGATTAAGGAGGAGAGATTGAGATAGTTTGGGCATGTGAAGAGGAGGCAGGCAACAACACAAGTTAGAGTAGTGAAAACCCACACTGTAAATGGAAAGAGGGGTAGAGGTAGACCCAAATAGGAGTTGGTAAAAGATAGGAGTTCGTGGAGACGTAGGATTAAATTTAAGGATTTTTAGAAGTTAGGTAAGAAGTAGTCGGGTGTTGTCATATGGGGAGTAGATTTACCTACACTGTAGGTTGTCTTGGAGGGTGATTGCCGTACGATATTTATATGTATATGAGTATGTTGCTCTATGATGCTATACTTACCTTCGCTTTACTGTTTCTTGCTTTCACCGCTTCTTTTGTCCTGGGTAGTTTTCTACTACTCTTTTAGTGCTTTTTGTTATAGAGTTGGGGTCTATTTAGAAGCAGCATGTCTATCCTCAATGATAGGGGGTAATGTTTGCCTACACCCCACCCTCCCACACCCTATCATTAACTTTGCTTTTTGCTGGATTTAATGGGCATGGTTGTTGTTGTTGTATTTTAGGCTATGTGGTATGGGGCTTGGGTTGGGGCGTGGGTTGGCTGAAAACGCCCAAGCCACCACCCCGAGGGTTTGGGTTTGGGCGTGGCCCTTGGGGCTTGGGTTTGAAGCCGGGCGTGGGGCGGGCTAGCAAGGTGACATGGCAGGCTCTTAATGGCCAAACCAAACTCATGCCCCCAACCCAAGCCCCACGGGCGTGGGTTTGGGTTTGTTTTCCACGTGTCAACTCATGCCCTCAAACCCACGCCCACCATACCCCATGGTATTATGAATCCAAATAAATATGAACTAGTGGTTTAGTTGTATGGTGTATGTCCCCACAAAAGTTGTTTGGGTTCAAATCCTTGCAAGCGTAAAGTTATGTGGTATTTAGGTATAAAAATATTGTTATTAAAAAGAATATATAAACATGACATAATCGTTATATAATTCAACATTGACGGGATTTGTATTATCTTATCTAATCTAATAGTTAATTACACAGATGGACCCTGTGGTTTATAGCTAGTTTCGTCTTTGGGTACTAACTTTTTTTAACAGGTTTGAGGCTTGTGATTATCAGTTTGTAACGAGTTTGGGTATTAACACTAACTTTTGTTAATTTTTCTATTAAATTTGAGTGGAATTACTAAAATACCCTTTTGTAACTACAAGGACCATTTGTATAATAAATCATTGATTAATTACAGGGACCATTTTTGTAAATTCTTAATTTAAATAAAAACAAGAGTAAATTACAAGTTTTGTCCTTTATGTTTGCATCAAATTTCAGGCGCTGTCCTTTACCTTTAAAATTGTCAGGCGGTGTCCTTTATGTTTCAAAATCTTGCACGTTATGTCCTTTAAGGCAAACCCAGTTAATTTTTTCAGTTAAATGAAGGCATGTGCAGGGCACATGAGGGTAGAAATGTCATTTCATCTCATCAGGGACCATTATGTTAAAGAATTTGTCTTCAAGGACTATTGTGAAACTACAAAAAAGATATTTACTCTAAATATAAAGGACTAATGTGCAAATCACTTAATATAAAGGACTAATGTGCAAAAATCATTTATATAAACTGATGAAGACCAAATATTCAGAAACAATATGTTGACCAAATCTTCACCGGTCACCACCATGTGCCACCACCACCACCATATGCCGCCACCACCACCACCGCCTTCATGTACACCACCACATTCTGCCACCACCGCCATCTTCACCACCGCCTTCATGTACACCACCACATTCTTTCTAAATCGTGTGAAAGTATAGCAGTCATCATGTTGATGATCTGCATGTGAGGATGGGAGCAGGTTCATCGATTCGTTTTAGATCTGTTATAATCCTTCATTTTAAGTGATAATCCATGTATTTTGACATGGTGTCAGAGCTATAAGGCTCTGATTTATCCGTTCTTCCGCTGTGGTTGTGCTCTTTCATGGATTTAGGATTTTGTATCTGAAACCCTAGTTTGGGTGAAGAGTGTTTTTTTTATCTGGAGTAGTTCTTGGAAGGAGAAACCCTAGGATTTCATAGGCGAAGAAGGGTTTGGGTTTTCATCTCCAATTTATTTGTTCTTGTCCCTCTTTTTATTCTTGCTTTAACTTTGGAATTGGAATTGGGGGTTTTCTCTGACACTACCATAGCCCACATCCTCCATGTGCTCTGTTTTCACTTCTTTTGGTTCAATCTATACGATTGAATCGGTGAAGGTAAGATTTGTTACATCGGTGTGGTGGATTTAGGTTTTTTAAGTGAGTTTGTTCACTTTGTTGAGATTGATCGACTGATTTTGGCTTTTGGAAGTTGAATTAGAGTTTCTAGGGTTAATGCATGGTTGATTTTGGTGAGGATATTGAGATGTCGAATTCGAAAGTGGTGTATGAAGGATGGGAAGAGGAAGATTGGAAGATCGTTTATACATATGAGGTATTTTGTTCTTGAGTCAAGGTTGGTTGCTTATTACAAGAGGATGCCTCAAGATGATGTGGTTCCGATTAAAACACTGGTTATTGATGGCAACTGTAGAGTTGAGGACTAGAGGGTTCTTGTAGTTACTTTCGACAGGTTTTTCACGAATTTGAACAAGATTTAGGTTGAATTTTGTTATGAAACTTTGTAGGGTGGCGGTGGAGGGTGGTAGTGGCGGTGGAGGGTGGTGGAGGGTTCTGGTGGTGGTGAAGGGTGGTGGTGATGGAGGTTAAAACTTGTAATTTACTCTAGTTAAAATAATAATAATATTTTTAATTATTTTGTTTTATTTTTTAAATACTATTAAATAAATGAGGTAAAAAGACTAAAAGGCCCTCATGTGCCTTGCACATGATCAGTTTTAACCAAAAAATCTAACTGGGTTTGGCCTAAAGGACATAACGTGCAAGATTTTGAAACATAAAGGACACCGCCTGACAATTTTAAAGGTAAAGGACAGCGCCTGAAATTTGATGCAAACATAAAGGACAAAACTTGTAATTTACTCTAAAAACAAAAGGGACCATGATCAAATCCATTTCTACCGAACCTAATGAAGTGAGATTTCACCCTCCAACATGAAAACCACTGATGACATAAAAAAACTTTGTTGAAAAGTGAACGGGAAAAGTGACCCAAACTTTATTATATAATTATAACCTTTTGAATCGTTTTATTTACAAAAACAAGTTAATATTTAATTATATACTTTTCTTTAAGGAAAATTTCAAAGAAAAAGAAAAATGGATTAGGAAATTTGTCACACCAGAAAACATATGAAATTTGCCTTTAAAAGAAATTCAAAAGGAAATGAAACAAATACTTGTTTGCAGATCAACCAAATCGTTTTAATCCGAACCCATTTCTAATTGTTTAAACCCGAACTAGTTTCATTTCTGGTCTCAAAAGACAACTTCAAATATAGAATACTAACCAAGAACAAGATTTCCCGATGTATATCCATGGTGGCCAACAGGGACCCTTTTGTTTTTATTTAAACTAGTTATATAAACCGTCGCCGAGTTGCGGCGAACTTATTTTGTTATTTAGTCTGTGTTTATATGTGTTTGAAATCACTACGAGCGAATTGCACACATAATCGCTGACAAGAATAAAAAGAAAATGTAAAATAAAACACTAAAAAAAACCGAAATAAAATCAACTAAAAAAGTTGTATGGTAATGATGTTGTTCGGTAGAAACCCGTAGTCAGAGATGAGCAAATAGTAATGGGTACCGGTACCGAATTTCCTGAACCGAAAGATCCTAAGTACCAGTTCGGTACTGACGTTTTTATCTTCATATACCGATACCGTAACCGGTATTTTCGGTACCGGTTCGCTACCGGTTTTTACCTTGGCGTTCCTGGTACCGGTTCGCTACCGGTTTTTACCTTCATATACCGATACCATAACTGGTATTTTCGGTACCAATACCGTTTCGGTATCAGTTGGCACCGAACTCATCCCTACCCCCGAAACTAAAAAAAAAGTTGTACGATACCGTTGTTGTTCGTACGGTGCCCGTGATCAGGGATGAGCAAATAGTACTGGGTAGCAGTACCAAATTTCTCAAACTATAAGATTATCAAACTCAATCCGGTACCGACTTTTGGCATTTTATGTACCAGGCTGATGCTGGTTTTTACCTTCATGTACCGATAACGAACCGGTATTTTTGATACAAGTACCGGTTAACACCAAGCTTATCAAACTTAAAAAGTAAAAAAGATAACAGTTATTATAGTGTTAAAATAATAAAACTTAAAAGTTACTGTTCATTTCCTAGGAAAATTAATATATAGGAGAATTAAGAATTTACAAAAATGGTCCCTGTAATTAATCAATGATTTATTATACAAATGGTCCTTGTAGTTACAAAAAGGGTATTTTAGTCATTCCACGCAAATTTAACAGAAAAATTAACAAAAGTTAGTGTTAATACCCAAACTCGTTACAAACTGATAATCACAAGCCTCAAACCTGTTAAAAAAAAGTTAGTAACCAAAGGCGAAACTTATAAACCACAGGTTCCATCTGTGTAATTAACTCCTAATCTAACTTTTATATTGGAGGCACATATGGTGTTGATATAAAGTACATAAATAAGAGGTTAACCCAATTACCTAAATGGCTAAATATGTAATATGGGTGTTTTTACATACATCCCTTTTAGGGCAACATTCATACATTAAAATCCAACCCCTTGTTATCCCTTTGCATGGATAATTTGATGCTTTACTTTGTCTTGACTTCCCTTGTGTTTAGGGTTCCATTTCATAGATTTGGACATAATTTTTATGTCGAGCTGGTAATTATGTTCAACTTGTATTCGACAGTTTGATCACTTTTAACAGTTTTTGAACACTCATTATAATGTTTAGTAAATTCTAAGTATGTATAAAGTTGTTGTCCATAAACAACTAAAGTTAACAATATAAAATCAAGGTGACATATTTAAACAAATGATTTGATTCCCTATCCCATGATACAAAAATGTATGTAGTTGGCGATTAGATCCCTACGTTAGTGCAAAAAGGGATAGCCTGCGATCCATAGTCCGCTCGTGTCTTCCTAGGCTTGGGTAAAGCTATGAAACCATGAATAACTTCGTCAACGAGCACGCTAAAGGGTGCAGGTGGGGCCATTCTTTTCAACCAATTAAATCTTTTCCTTTTTATTTCTTTTTTTGTATTTTTTTTAATATGGGGCTTTAAAAGAGTTTTAAACCATTACATGCAAGTTAAAGGGAGAGCTTTAAAGCCCCATATGTGACATGGCGTTGACGTGATGCTGTTGTGGCTAGGGACTTTATACCACACCCCAAACCTAAGAGAAAAATACCAAAACTTAAATAAAATTACAATATAAAAAAAGGATTTTCAGATAAATAAGAAATTATTTTCAATATTTGTGTTATTAAAAAGAATGAAAACAATCTACAGTAAAGAAGTTATAGATGAACACGGAAGGCACAAGTTTTTGTGTTTTTAAAGGTAGTGGGTGTCGTCTGGTGGAGGGACAAAATGGTGAATTGATATAGAACGTATTACGTATGGAAGTGAGAGAGTGAAGTGGTAGAGAGAGTCACATGCCACCGTCCCTTCTAAAAACACTAACACATAACGTGTAAAATATTAAGGTGAGCTCAATCTTTTGGGGCTTAAAGTGGACTTTTAAATCAAGGCCGGTAATTTCCATATCTATTATCTATTATATATAATAAATGTGTTAATTTTTGCTGATGTGTCAAGCTAGGAGCCCTCTAAATTTTGCTTTTTGGCGGGAAAATCCCGGGTCCGCTTTTTTCATTAGTGAAGCCCCGTTTTGCTAATCCGACCCGTTTTATGACCCATGTATATAAACCATCTAAAAACCCTAAATCTCTCAGACGCCTCATTCTTCTCCTTCACGCCAGAACCCTCTTTATCAATTCCGCAGCAATCTTCGTTGATATCTTATTTATAATCATTAGGTAATTTCTATCATTTTGCTAATTGTTAATACACCTTCTAATCGATTCTTTTTTCTTTGTTTTTTTCCATACGATTTGTTATAGAACAACTTGATTGCAAATTTATATCCTTTGTAAAACCCTAGGTTTCACATTCTATGAAGAAAATAGTCATGATCTTGAGTCAACGATCTTGAATATAGCATCATCAGGTATTAAATTATTTTGTTCGTGACTATTAATATTGTTGTTAATTTTGTTCTTTCTAAAATGTAGCCTTCAATATTCTTCTCCTTTTGGTTTACCATTTACATAACAATTTTTTAATTAGATATACTCCATCTCTCTTCTCTATACCAGTGGTGAAACATTGAAGATTGTTGATTACAGGGGAAGATTTCTCATTGAAACCCTAGCCACCTTCAAGCATCGCACCATTCGTTTTCTCACTGGAGTGTAGATTGCAAAATCTTTTCCAGTGCGGTTATACCGATCACGCTGTTCAGTAGAAAAATCCGTCTTTTTTGTTTTTATAATAATTATTTGTCTCGATTACATAGTCATCTACTGATGTAATGAATTTATTATTCGTTTATCATTTTATGATTGTCGTATCAGTATGATAGGTACCAGGTAGGACTCAAGTTAGATCTAATTTCTTTCTTTTTTTGTTTATATGTGTTTGATTTGGGAAAAGCCATTTAAGCATTGAAGAACAATTGAATCAAAGATCGAGAACTAAATTATTTTGCAATAGGTGCCAGACTTGTGATTGATTTGAGTTTTTTTTTATTGGCCTGGGATTCCGGTGATCTAGGGCCTAAACAAGCTTTCTCCGGCAACTTGGTAAGAACCGACACCTGTAGAATCGTTTATTTTTCTGAATTTCACTAATATATGGCTACAATATGGTGAGTTATGATGTTTGACTGTGGTTGCTATTTGTTTTTTCAGATGTAGAAGGCACCAAGCTTTTTCGTATAGCTTGGTTTTTATGCTTATGAAATAGTTTCTTTCTATGTTTCATATATTAAGACTACCTATTAGTTTGTGGAGCATGTAACCTTTTCCTCTTTTCAACTACAGGCTGCTTTTTTATTTTCACAAATGTCGATTTGCTATATTTGTATACATTAAAATACCTACATTTCTAAATACTGAACAAGTGAACCTAAAACTATATACTTCTCTGTAAAGACAACGTTGAGATAAAATACCTACATTTGTAACCCCTGTTATGAAAATTAGGCAGGCTGGCACGATTGGCTGACAGACATAAACAAGTTTAAGTAGAAAAATCTAGAAATATTTGTTACGGATCGGGTTAGGTCAGGACACTTCTGGACCTTTTTTTCAATAAGTACGAATAACAACTTCTGTTAATATGCTTAAAAAACTATCTCATGTTTCAGGAACGAAGAAGCGCATGTGACTCGAGGGTTGCACCCCATGGCAGTCAAAGTAACAAATCAACCGAGAAGGAAGCGAGTTATAAGCTTAGTATGTTGATGCATTTAAACTTTTTTATATCTATGCACAATATTGAAGGTGTTGCTGGTGGTGGAGTTGATGAGGGTGGTCATTTATGCAGGTGATGCTTATACACTTGAAGATTAAGAATGATAAAAAAATTTTAGGGTTTGCAATCAATTTCACTTTTTTTTGTTATTTTGTTAGGGAGTTTGATCGATTGTTTGAATTTCTGATTTCTACAGCGTTTGAAGTGAGATGTTGGTTTAAATTCATTTTTCAAATCTTGGTTGAAGATAAGGTAAAGATGGAAGAAGGGTTTGTAGAACATGAGCACTTTGATTTTGTTTTGTTTTAGATTATGAAATATAATATAAAGATCTTTATGTGTAAGCTATTGAATTTTTAGGGATTTTGGTGCTGATCATTCATCTCAGCCCTTCGCAGTGGCTAAATGGCGGACACATGATAACAAATTTTCATCTGGATCGTATCTGAAGAAGACGAAACAAGAGACACGACTTGTAGTTAGAAGGTAGTAGTTGCTTTTCCTTTCCAGTGATATGCTTGATTTCTTTTCATGTGTTGCTTTGTATTTTAGTTGTAGCGTGATTGTTTTATTTGTTTTTAGTTGAATATCTTGCTAATCCGAATTCATATACCTCAGAGAAGGTGAGGGAATCACGAATTAAAACCATGGATCTGATGAAAATTTCAAATCAATTTACCTTGTACAGATGATCATTTTGAACTAGACGGTTGCCAGCAGGGTTCTTGATTTGAAAAAAAGTTGTAACAATGACCTGGTATGTTGGTTCCTCTTTACCTTTCTTCGACATAGGTTATTATAATTAACCATTTTGGATATAACATAAATAACCCTTATATATGTTTAGGTCACTGAAAACCAAAAACCTAATTCTTAGTGAAGAAATGATTTCTACTTGCGTGTTGAAGTAAGTGTGTGCTGCAGCAAGTTACAGACAACTGTATTTGGTTGTGAAGGAACATATCGGCTTTTGTTCAGGTTATAAAACAATGATAAACCTTTTTTCTATTACAATTAGATAGATTCCATGGTTGTGCAATCATTTAAAGAAAAATAATAATCCGAAGAAATTGGATTTTATGTATTTTTTATTTTATTTTATTTCATTTTATTTTATTTTTGTGTTTGAAATTGTGAGGTTGGAATCTTGGCAAGTGCTACAAAATGGGAATTGCAAAAGGAGTTCCAACTTCTGAAATAAACAGAGTTGTTTAACCCCTTTACTCAACAATGGTAAACGGGTATATGTCGGCGGAAGTGGCGAATGCGATTGAGAAGAATAAGAAGAAGCTTGTGGAAGAAGCGGGTGGCGGATTGAAGGACGGGAGGATGCTGCTGCTGCTGTTCCGACCGCTTAAATTTTTATACATGTGTTCGGGTATGTGTTACTAACCGACTGCCCGCTTCTTTTTTTGGTAAAAAAGTTGATTTTTAGTTTTCGTGTTTAGTTAGTTAGTGAACGCCGTTGCTGATTTAGTTTTGGTTTCTGTTTGAGGCAGACATGTAGATACTAGCAAGTAGTATGTTATCACTTTTTTTTTTTTTTTTTTTTTTATAAAATAATCTCAAACTGTTTGGTAAAAAAGTTGATTTTTAGTTTTCGTGTTTAGACTACTGGTATTATTTCAGTGGCGGAACTAGCCTAAAAAGTTAGGGGTATCCTAATTTTTTTTTAGGATCAGGGGTATCCTTTATATAACGGAAACGGAGTTGAAGTATATTTTTACACTACGGAAATAGAGTTAAGGGATATTTTTACATTACGGAGACGAGGTTGAGGGGTAGCCCGTGCTACCCCTGTTAACACTCTAAGTCCACCCCTGTATTATTTTGTTTTGTCAGCTCTAGATGGATATATGATTAAGTTCGATTTTTAAAATTATATTCAGAATGAAGGAAGAACGATTGAAGAAAAAGTCGGAAGAGGCGTCAGATGTATTATCATGGGTTTCAAAAAGCCGAGACATTATAATATATTACATTTTACCTACACAGCTACAAAATTGACATAATGATCAAAAAGGTATGCAAACCGGTCCGATTTAGAGTTACGGTGGGTGAATAATTGTTGCTTTCTTTTGATAACTCAAAGTCAACTATTTGAGCTCTTAATAATCGGATAACCGCATGAAGAATCTGTATTTCTAAAGTCTAAAACACCACATAACCTATGACAAGTATTGTACCTTTTTTCCGCTTTCTGTTTGTGTCCACCCTTTTCTCTATTTTATCATTTTCCAATTTTATTCCTGATTACATGGTACTCAAAAGATTTCTTTTCGTTAATGTTATTGTGATCTATTGGATTTTCCGTGTGGGTATGTTTTTCTAGATCAAATTATTGCAAATTAAGTATGTAGAAACGGAGTTTTTGTTTTGTCTCATTTATGTGCAATGTTTTGTCTCATTTCTGTGCCGATATTTGGTGCCGATATTGAGTGGGCATTTGCACTTATACTAAACCATCGAAAGCTTCTAAAAAAACCACGTTACGAAAGCAACGTAACATCTATAGATATGTGGTACATTTTAAATTTATTATAATTATTATTATTACAGGTCAAATGTCACTTGAGTTTTGGTAAATTTGTTCATTTTTGTTTATGATTTGGTGATTGTAGTTTCTTTCGATGTGTTGTAGTTTTGTGATTTAGGCTATTAGGTATAGTTTTTAAATCTTATTTTAGTCTGGACCGTCTGGTAGTTTTTTAAAAACATTAATTTTTATGCTATAATCCTAACAAAGAAAAAACTTTACTTTTCTTCCAATGCAGCCACAAGGAGCAGCACTTTATAGCTTATTGATACAGCGGGCGCATTCTGTGGTTAGTTATGGTGTAAAAAGCAACGTGCGTCAAAAAAAGATAATAGTCGCGACAACACGCGAGCATCATCACTGCGTTGCTGTGCGGATGTGGACCACATAAATACCACCATGAAGATACTGTGCCTCATCCAATAGTAATAATTGACATTCAATTGGCAACTTCAATGGAATGTAAGTTTTCCACATATTCAGCCTTCGGTTTCAATTTATTAATACAAATTGAATACAGTATCAATCATGCAATGATGATGGAGATTTGAAGCTGATCATTATTCCCAACGGCCGATTTTTTAGTGTGGGACTAAATTGTGAGATTTCATTCAAGACTTTTAATGCTTTTATTTCTTTTATTTTTTTAGGGGTGGCAAATGGGCAGACTGGGTAACGGATTAACGGGTCAGAATGGATCCATACCAGTCGGTTTGGCCTATGCTTTGTCCATCTTTTTCAATTAATATATTAAATTATCTTTAATAATTAATATATTAATTTAGATTACAACAACTATAATTCCAAAGTGATCATATAACTATATTTATACAGAGCCTTTTGGAAGTGTTTGAAGTACTATAAAATACTTTGGCAACTTTAATCTTGATTGACAGTACATGTATGACGAATAGAATAAATATAGTCTAAATCGGCCTATTATTATGTAAACATGTCAAAAGTAGGCCTTTGCTTCTTTTTATGTCCTCTCTCCTTCATAAGTTCTTACTTTTCCGTATTTTTATCTGGCGTTTATGCTCGGTATGACGTATAGGAACTCTTGACGTGTGGAGGGTACAAAAGTCAAGGTGAATAAATTATGGACAATCGAGGACTGAATTCTATTTTGGCTACAGAGATTAAGTGGTTGAATTCTATCAACTTACTGGTACTTATTATATTTTGGCTACAGAGATTAAGTGGCTGAATTCTATCAAGGCAAACTTAGTGGTACTTATTAATATGTCAAAAGTTTGTTTTCTTTAATTCAAGTTTTTAAGTTGTTGATGGATTATCTGTTCACATTGCATTTCATTTGTTTATGAACCGTATAAGAGTCATATTTAGAAAGTGACGATGAGTCGGGATACCCGCCGCAACGCGCGAGCATTAGTGGGTTTTAGCTCTGTTTTTTTTTGTTATGTGTGTGTTTTTTTGTGTTTTTTGGGGTTGTATCCTCGGTCTTGGCTTCTGGCTAAGATGTAGTTTGAGGTTTTGTAGTAAATTCATCTCCTTTGCTTGGTCACAAAAAAGATATGTTATTAAATATTATGTTTGTTATTATTAATTAATTAATTCTAAATGTATATATTATATTTGTTGTAAACACTAAACAGTTGGCGAATAGGGATCAACGAGTATGTGTTTTGGCATGCGTTAATTTTTTGGGAAATGGGCAAATAGATGAGGAAGAATAAAAAATTTGAATGAGCAAATAAATGAGTAAAGTAAATTATGATTAGTTGGTAACAAAAACAATACTATCAATTATCACGTTAAAGATCGAGATATTTGTTTGATCAATACTACTTATTTGAAAATAATCAACTACATTAAAAAAATGTCACGCTTACTCACACAAACCAATGAAGACATTTAATATAAATTTTATTACGCCTTCACAACCCGTAATTAAGTTTATGAAAAGTTTATAACTTTTTATAGCCAAGATATTTAGGATGTCATACATTTTGTATGATTTTAATTATGTATTAATCATAAATAGTTTTTGATATAAATAACTTCACGAGCCCGGGAAGCAATCCCGGGTGATAATATCTATTATATTATTATGTAATCAACAGAGTCAAAAAGAAAAGAGTTGCTGAAGAAGAGGTGGCTGCAAGGAAGATGGGACTTGGGATACGATTATTACCAGCGTCAGAAGAAAATGAAGATCATGTACTATATGATATTCTAGGGCTTGCACGAGATGAAAATGAAGTACATGGGAGGCTATTTTTAGAGCGATTTAATTTTTTTTTCCACTAAACAATGTATTTATTTTTTTAAATCGTCTTATTTTAAGTAATTTGAGTAATTGAAACTTAGAGTCTCTTTTACTGCCGAATGCACTTTTATATAAGATAACTTATTTTTATCTTTCAAATATGTGAACACATGGTTCAAACAAAGTATAGCTTGCAGTCATTCAAAAATTATAACAAGTTAACAATTTGGGTTTGCAAAAGTCTAAGTACAATTTGGGTCATTCAAATATGTGATACATTGATTAAAAGGCTTTTGCAAACCCAAAATCATAACAAGTTAACAATTTGTCGACCACAAATCACAATTGCCAAGTGATAGCCTATACGGCAACATACGTCATTACGTTGGACAAAACACCTAGAGGTAGCTGATTGTGTTACTTTTATTTTTTGCTTATCATTACCAAAACTAAAAAAACAAAATTTCTCATTGTTTTTCTTGGTTGTAAGCTGGCTGCTAATATCATTTTTGTTTATATGATTATTATATTATTAAAGTCATTTTTAAATTTTATTACAGCTTCAAATACGTCCATTGCGAAGATCGATAGTAAAGAGTGGACTAATCTCATGTTACTTTTAGTAAATTGTAAATGTAAAATTATTTGTCTTTTTCTTGATGTTTTTGTACACGGCTTATAAAGAAAACTTCATACCTAATCACATTTTATTTGCATTACTTTTATTGATACACTTATAATTAATATAATTTAAATTTTCCAGCCCGATTGATCTAAGCATCTTTTGATTGTAATTTAAATTTTCCTACCCGGGTATCTACCCGGGGAATAACCTAGTAAAAGTATATTTTTGGTTTAAAGTTCTAACACGTGATAATATATACGATTCTAAAAAAACACAAAATCACAAATATAATTTCATAAGAACATCATCGAGAGACTGAGAGCTGGCGAATTGTAATCGAATACGAAGAACCAAACACAGCCAAACCCTAAAAAACTAGGGGTCTCTTAAACATAGAGCATCAAGTTTCAGCTTAGTTTTTCTTACTCTCAAACCTCAGATGAGCCTTTTCTTATTATTTTTTTTAAACTTTTAAATATATTATTATTACATAAAAATAAGTGATTATATATGCTTGAACTTTATACTTTAACAAAGACCAATACTAATTATGATCTTATGTTAAATTTATATTTGTGTATATTATTAAGAAAGACCAATACTAATCATGATCTTATGCTAAATTTATTATATATACACGTGTGTGTCACGTGTTGAGGAGAAAAAGAAATGAATGAGAGAATGTACTTGTACATCAGAGTACAACTGTTCGTAGCGCAGAATGGAAAGTTTGGACAGAAGAAAAAAGAAAAGCCGGTGGTCACCCCCCTCTAATTTATAAAAGTTGCAGACAAACCCCTCGACTTTTTCGCGGGGGCCATGGACCACCTTTTCTATCCGTATAGGTTTGGGTTATGTGGGAGAGAGAAAATATATGTTTCATCGTCCTTTTGTCTTGTCAGTGGGACCCACAGATGTTCCTTACGCAGGCAACTGCTTTCATATTTTTGACTTTCAAAATATGTACTTTTGTTTGCTTGAAAAAAGTTATTAACAAGTCACTCTTACATTTGCCACGTGTCACATCAGCAGCCGTCGATTACCCATTGATCGATCATCGTTTAACTTTTTTAAAATTGAATTTGTTTATATTTTATAGAATTAATTACATAGTTTGTCATTTCACATCATTTTAACAGAGAAAAGTAACTGAAGTTAGACCCAGGGACTATCCGAGAACAAAACGGAAAACCACAGGGACTATTTAAGTAGTTTTAGAAAGATAGGGACTATAGGTGAAAAAAGGTGAAACCACAGGGACTATCCGGGCATTTTTCTCATAATATAATTAGGTACTAATAGTTTAAAATCACCTTCTAGGGTATTAATTTTTCATTTTGTAACATTTGGGGTATTAACTTCTAGGATATTAACATAGTTAGTCCTTGTGGTTTGCACAAAATAACATATTTAGCTACTAATAAGATGTGATTTTAAAACTACATAATATGTTAATACCTCCAAACGTTACAAAATGAAAAGTTAATACCATAGAATGTGATTTTAAACTATTAGTACCTAAGTATGTTACTTTGTGCAAACCACAGGGACTAACTATGTAATTAACTCTATTTTATAATAAGACCATGCGTAGTGGTAAGGGTGAATAATGCCCCACCCTTTGCGTTGTCTGCCACTTGTCGTCCTAGTCAGCCAAGAGGCGTTTTGAAGAAAAAGGCGTAGTGAGATAATGTCCTCACCCTTGGGCGTTGTTCGACGCGTGTCACTCCCATAATTACCCAATTATTATTTTTTCTAATTAATAAAACAAATAATATTCAACTAAAACACTGATTGGTCAAATGTTTTCATCTTGGGCGTGGAAAATACAATGCCAAAAGCATATTTTGTCAAAAAAAAAAAAGCCCACAGAGGCCATGTATGGGCGTGGTTGGGGCGTTTCCTTCTCAAAACGCACCTAAAAATACACCACTACGCAATACGCATGGTCTAAAGAGTGTTAATGGGTAACGACTCATTATATTATAACTTTTATCAATCATTCTTTCATCCTCTAAATCCCAACAAAATCCCACTTAAGGGTTGTGTGACAACTTCTGAATCGGTAAGTGCTAAACTAGTAAGTCTGAATCATTAAATGTTGAACATGTAAGAGGTCTGAACCATTAAAAGCAAGTATGGTGCTTAACCATTAAAAAACGAATGCCTGACCCAACATGTTTGTATTCATTAACTGGAGAAGCAAAGCTTTTAGAAACACCTAAATTGGGAAGGTCATGATTTCAAGTTTGCAAAGAGTAAAAAATCAAATTTGCCGTTAAGAAAAAAGATGTTTGTAACCTTCAACAGGTTAAGCCGTGTTAAGTGCTTGAGTCCCTAAAACAAATGTCTTATAGTCTTATATATAAATCCAACTTCCATAGTTCCACTAGTGTTTTATCCTTAAAGGGTGAAAGGGATGCTCCCTAAATTGGGAGTGGTAAACATTTTTCATAGCCAATAATCCCATGTTATGTCAACTCTACTCTTCACTCCCTATTTTACACTCAATCACTAGAGCTGCTTTACAAAAACAATTTTTTATTTAAAAAAAAAATAAAAAAAAAACAAATAAATATGTGATTGGAAAAGAGTGAGGCCCACCATTAGCCCCCTCTCCCTCCCCTCTTTGATTGGTGACTACTCACCGTTTAACCACTTCACCGGTCACCGAAAGCTTGTTGGCGGCGTCTTCCCGATTGGCAAACAGGCTCACCGAAGGGGTCATCGAATGGTGCCGCTCCCACCCTAACCCCTTGAAAGTCATATGTCACAAGCAACCTGTGTTTTATATGATCTAATTCTCATAGTTAAAAAATCATGCTAGTCCATTGTGTAGAATGTAGATTAAAACTAAAGCTTAATGACATAACAAAGAGTCTAAAAGGAAATCTTGCTAATAATAACACTAATATTCACCCTAAACCATAACATCGTTTCTTTCTCCTTGTAATTGTGGTTTTCAAACTCTCACGTAGAGCAACACGCGACTTTCTTCACAGTAGACACTTGATTATCTTTACTTCCAATATTAATCATTTGTCCCTTTGGTACAACCTCGGGGTCGTTAGCCACACCAAGCGCCTTTGGGCTCTTACCCTGATAGATCCGCGACAATAACTGGGTGAAAGCTTTTTCAACGTTTATCGCCTTGAGAGCCGATGTTTCCATAAAAAACATGTGCTCTCTTTCAGCAAACGCCTTGGCTTCCTCCGTTGGAACGGCTCTTAAGTGAGCTAGATCAGCCTTGTTGCCAGCAAGCATGACCACAATGTTTTGGTCCGTGTGATCTCGAAGCTCCCTTAGCCATCGCTCCACGTTTTCAAATGTTACTTTTCGGGTGATGTCGTACACGATTAATGCACCCAGAGCTCCTCGGTAGTAAGGGCTCGTCATGGCTCGGTATCTAGATGTAAGAAAATCAACAACATTTATTAACCCGACATATTTAGCTAAACAGTTACAAATTTTATGTTAGGTTTATGACGTGAGGACTTAAATTTTTTTAAGTCTGTCACATATATATTGTTAGTTGTTTAACAAGTTTTATACATAATAACATAAATATCTTGATAGTGTGCACAAAATATTGTTACCTTTCTTGTCCAGCGGAGTCCCAGATTTGGCCCTTGATGACCTGGCCACCAAGTTGAATTCTACGAGTAGCGTAATCAACCCCGATCGTGGACTTGAAGTCGAGGCTGAACTCGTTACTGGAAAATCGTGACAAAAGGTTAGATTTACCGACACCTGAGTCACCGATAAGAACTACTTTATACAAGTAATCGTAATCGTCGTCTCCAATCAACCCCATTTGCCTTTCTTTGGGTAAAAGAATTTGTGTTTATGGAGATGTAAACATATGGATTGCAGATTGCTTTTATTTTATACGTTAGAGATGGATACGAGTTTATTGTTATTCTGTTATAGTGCTTATCATCTTATTATAGTTTTAGAGTTTCGATTTGAAAATTGAATGTTTAGATAATTCTTTGATTCAGTTTGATGAAACTCAAGATAACAAAGTATTTACCTTCTTAAATTTGTGTTCATGGTATGAGAACGATATAAAATATCAATATTTTTTTTATTTGACTAATTGACTTGTCTCGTCTTTACGGATAATTAATATAGACAAATGGTTATAACTTGGTGGTATACATAAGAAATTACAAACAAGACCCTATATTATATGTAACTATTAATTTGTAGCTTAATTTGATTGTACTTCATGTTTGAATTGTGTTTTATACAGTTTAGACAAAAAGTATAACTATTAATTTATAGAGTTAAATGTCATTTTAGTCCGTGTGGTTTGGGCCATTTTGCCACTTTAGTCCAAAGGTTTGATTTTTAACATCTGGATCCAAAAAGGTTTCATCGTTGCCATTTTGGTCCAACTGACTTAACTCCATCCATTCACCTTTGTTAAGTCAGGGACAATTTGGTCTTTTCCTAATTTCATTAAACCTACCCATTTAATCAGTTATATATATATATATATATATGTTATTTTCATAAAAAAAAACTTCATCTATCTTCCTCTTTCTCACACACCACCATTCACCACCACCCACCACACCACCACCACCATTCTAGTTACCACGATGATAACCACCTGTTAGGGACTGTGGTGGCTCGTGACCACACCTGCTTCTTTTTGTGGGGGATTTTAACAAAGATCAAGTGACGACGGTGGTTAGATCCGGTGACCCACCGTCATCCTGCGAGCTCTGGCGAAACTCAAGTGGCTTAATTTACCTCTCCAAGTTTCGTAAGGGCATAAATCGGCTACCCACGAGGTTTAGAGACATAGAGAGAAAGGTGATTCAGATCTACGATGGTATTGGTGGGTCGCAGATCTGTCTTAAAATCCTGAGCAATTTCTCTCACAAACCTCTGGAACGGAAGCTTCCTGATCAAAAGCTCATTGCTCTTCTTGTACTTCCTGATCTCTCTCAATGCGACGGTTCCAGGCCTGAACCTGTGCGGCTTCTTCACTCCTCCGGTCGCCGGTGCCGACTTCCTTGCTGCTTTTGTTGCCAGTTGCTTTCTCGGAGCCTTTCCTCCAGTGGATTTCCTTGCGGTTTGTTTGGTACGAGCCATTGGATATCAGAGAGATTGAAATGAAGTGTTGTTAATATTCTCTGTAGTTGTTGTTTGTGGTTTGTGAGTGATTCATTGTGATGTTTAGGGTTTATATAAGATGAGGAACCATCCGGAGATGGTTGTTATTAGTGGAACTTGGTGGCCGTCGGATAAGAGGAACTAGCAGGAGTAGTTTTAGGTGATGGTGGTTTTAGGTGGTGGTAGAGATGGCAACACGGTGGTGGTTCATAGAAAGAGAAAGTTCAAAGAGAGAGACTATGTTTACGGTTTGTATTGACTGAATTTATATATTTATATATTAACTTTAAATAAAAAGGTTTCATTAAAATAATAAGAGAAATGACCAAATTGCTCCTGACTTAACAGAGGTGAACGGATGGGGTTAAGTCAGTTGGACTAAAATGGCAACGATGAAACCTTTTTGGATCCAGATGTTAAAAATCAAACCTTTGGACTAAAGTGGCAAAATGGTCCAAACCACAGGGACTAAAATGGCAATTAACTCTAATTTATAACATAATAGGCTTAATGTGATTGTATTTCATGCTTAAATGGTGTTTGTACACTTTAGACAAAAATGCAAAGTGAAAACATTATAAATTTATATATACGTCGAAATGTAGAACAACTTGAATTTATACCAAAACGTACATAAAAATATGCACGTAAAATGGTTTCTTTAAACGAAAACGTATTATATTTGACCTGACTCGTCTATAAATAAAGTTTACGTCGAATGTAGAACAAATCATATTTATACCTACCGTACATAAAATATGCACGTAAAAATGATTTTTAAGTAAATGAAGTATAAGGGTAAACCGAAACAAAATAATAGTAAAAAATTTAATAGGTTAAAAATGTTTGTAAAACCGTATCAAGTTTTACTCCCCTACCGCAACGCGAGGTACTTAATACTAGTTATTATTATATATGAATTGTATGTGTTCAGTCAAAGTTTTCATCCAATTGTTTATCTATTGTACATAACATAAAATATACATCCCCCTTAACATTCTTATAAATGAGTGAATAACATCTTTATTAAGGCTTGTGATTTGATGATAATTTGTAGTGGCGGATCCAAGATTTTATTCTAATGGGTTCTTTTTGCTAAATTCTCTTTAACTCTCACTAATTTTTTCTAAATTTTATAAGGTTCTCACTATTTTTTTTTTCATTTTTTTCCAAACGCACTGGGTTCCTGGGAACCCACAAAACCCACAAATGTGGGCTGGATCCGCCTCTGATAATTTGAACTTGCATATTTTGGAAATGAATTGTTAAAAATTGTCATCATGTTGTTAATTGCTTGTCATCACCGATCATCACCTTCTTTAGGAATTCATTTTATTGATTTGTTGATGTAGAAGTTGCTAATGCAAAGTAAAAGATTACGAAAGAATATATTTTTGAAAAAGTACTATAAACTTAAGAGGAATCTTTTGTAGATAAATTTCATAAAAAAAAGACATTTGGTAAAAAAAACTGCGCCAAAATTCTTAGTAAGTTAATCGTAGAAAACAACTCACATTACAAACAGATCAATGTAGTGTTATTAGACCAATTTTAGCAGTTTGGTGAT
>JARYGA010060861.1:0-22698 GCA_030545235.1 Helianthus tuberosus | reverse complement strand
AATTCTATACATTGAGGACAATGTTTACCTCAAGTGATCTTAAAAGCACAAGTAACCAAGTCAACGAGGGATGTCACAACCCATTTGGTCTTTTGTCATGGTTAAGTTCAAATTAATAAGCATAACGGGTATTTAGCGGGTGGTTATTTGGGAATAATCCGCCTAAGAAACTAGTCTTTTATGCATGTCACATACCATACCCTTTTAGATATGTGAGGTTTTGAGCCACTTTTATATCATAGATTACATTACCTATGTTTCTTTGTTTGAGTGGACCATTAGTCATATATTGTAGAACTTGCAACTTTTGATACGTTTGAGACTGTAGACCGAATACAAGCACGAGAATGATTAAGGCATTAGGTAAACCTTTTCTCTTAAAACCATTTATCTATCCTTACCCGAACAAATTCCTTAGTCGCCCATTTTTGAGCCTAAACCTTTCGTTTGACCACCCTATAGCCCATAACCCTTAAACCTTTTTTCTTTTAAACCCGTGTGATGGAAGTTCGATTATAGGAGTCGTATTTGTATAGTTATTCTTGATTGTTTGCATTTATGTTAAAAAAAAACAGAAAACATTATGAAAAAGAATTGAAAATTGTTGAAGAAAAACACAAAAAGAAGTGTTAGTAGTTGTCGAATAAAAGGGTGAAAGATTATTGCCCATAGTTGATGTTTATATGTAGTTTTGTTTATGTTAGTGGGTTGCAATAAAAATCGAATTTTCATCGCTTTAGCCACTTTAAAATATCCTAATTCCTACCCTTAGCCTAGCCCCGTTACAACCCTCATAAAGACCTTATGACTTGTGCTTAGTGTTTGTGTTCAATAGTGGAGAATGATTGAGTTGCAAGCTTATGCGGGTATGTGTTCTAATCGGTTTTGAGTGAATATTCTTTGTAGTGCTAATACATTAAAAATATTAGCCAATTTTTAAGCCGAGTGGAGAGAACATTGTGAGGGATATGCATGACTTGTTAGTTTTACGGGCGGGTTAATCTTGGATAACCATTATTATATGTGATTATTCACTTTACCGGTAAATATGTGGAAATTGCAAAGAATGTGAACTTTTGTATGACAATAGACCTTAACCTTTGTCTCGGGATTGGGATGTGTATTCGTTGTTCGACCCACATGAAAGTGAAAAACAGATTTGCTTGAGGGCAAGCAAAAGACAAGTGTGGGGATGTGATACGTGGTTGAAAACCGGTGTTCGTTATTGCGTAACTTTGTGTTTTTACATAAGTTTAAATCTTGAATGACCTACTTTTAATAAGACTTGTGTTGTGCAGGTTTAACGAAGTTTAAGGAGCTTTTCGGGAGCTTTACGAGTCACCGGGTTGAAAACCGGAGTGTTAGGGCGCGTTACGGATCAACCGAGAGTACAAGAAGCGAAAATCGGAGAAGTGGGTTAGAGAGCCCGTCGCCAGCGGGTCCAAGGCCTTCAGCGACGCCCCCTTAAAATGCCCGTAGGCCACTTGTTCCCGTATCCAGTGACTTAACCCGTCGGCCAGTTTCAAGGTTTTGAGAGCCCGTCGGCGACGGGTAGGGATTCTTCAGAACGCGACATTTATGTATTATTGGTAAAATTCGAGTTTCATTGGTTGGTGGGGGATCCAATTCGGGAGTTACACTCTTGTTGGAGTTTGAAAACATATCTTAGAGCCAATACTCATTACCGTTCACCTATCATTCCATCATCAACCATCACAACAACCCGAATCAAGATCATCTCCATCAACCATCTTTAATCACCAATTCCACCATCCAAACCCTAATTCTCCATCCTTCATTCACACTCATCATCATCATCCACAAACCCCAATCATCCATCATTCTTTCATCCATCAAGCTTCAAGATGACTTCATCCGTGTTCCAATCATCCGGTGATCAAGCTTCTTCAACCATGAGCGGCTAATCATCTCGGTTTCACCCCGGTGTAGGTAGTTGTTAATTCTAGGGTTTCGAATTGTTCTTGTTTCAACTTAGTGACAATTTGTGTTTGATTTTTGAAACTTTTGACAATAGTATTACATTTGTTTCGAATTCGTAAATTGTCGAACGATGTTAAAAGTTATGACTTTGCGAAATGGTGATATGTAATTGTGCATTGTCGTTGTTAGGATTTACTTGTGTTGATTACAAAGTGTATTCTTGTTCGTTCTTCGGGACGTTGATAGCTATTAGCACCTAAGTCACGGTACACTAAATCCGTTAATCGAATGCATTTGAGTTGAATCTAAAACTTGTAGAAATCCTAAGTTAGCAATTACCGAAACCGGGTGTGATTCCTTTTTATTATTATTGTTCTAGTATCCAAATTTCATGCAATCGTTAATCATTAGTTGTTAATCATTTTAATCAATTCACTTAGTTTAAATTCACATCTTTCTACTAAACAAAAATACAAAAATATCTGGCAAGCTTCATAATTGTGACAATTCTTTACAATTCAGTCAAATCCATACACAAACCACATACTCTCGTGGTTCGACCCCTTGCTACCACTAGCTATTTGTTAAGGGTAATTAGGGCTTATAAATATTATCTTTGACCGGAGCGCGACACTCCGATCAGTAGTATGGTTGTTGCTAGAGGAAAGAAGCAAGGTACTTTGTACATGGTTGAAGTACCAACTGACGGAGTGAATGCAGTATCTAGTGAGCTGAGTAAGTCAAAGTTATGGCATCAGAGACTCGGCCACATGAGTGAAAAGGGGATGAAGATGCTTGTTACCAGAGGAAAGCTTCTAGATTTGAAGCATGTCGAATCTGAATTCTGTGAATCGTGCATTCTTGGAAAGAAAAAGAAGGTTACTTTTCTAAAGAAAGGGAGAGCACTAAAAGCTCAAAAGTTGGAGCTAATTCATTCAGATGTGTATGGACCGACATCAGTAACCTCACTTGGTGGAGCTCGCTACTTTTTGACTTTCATTGATGATTCAACACGCAAGGTATGGGTTTACTTTCTTAAACATAAATCTGAAGTTTTCGATACTTTTAAGAAATGGAAATCTGCTGTTGAACTTGAAACTGATTTGAAGGTGAAGTGTTTGAAGTCTGACAACGGTGGTGAATACATCAGCAAGGAGTTTATAGATTACTGTGCTGATAGAGGGATCAAGATGATAAATACGGTTCCAGGAACTCCGCAGCAGAATGGGGTTGCAGAAAGGATGAACAGAACATTATGTGAAAGAGCCAGAAGTATAAGGTTGAATGCAGGGCTCCCAAAGATGTTCTGGGCTGATGCAATTAACACATCAGCTTATCTTATCAATCGTGGGCCTTCAGTACCGTTGGGTTTCAAGATTCCTCAAGAAGAATGGAAGGGTAAAGCAGTTGAGTATGATCACCTGAAAATCTTCGGGTGCAGTGCTTATGATATCAATCCTGAAGGTGACAAGTTAGATGCTAAAGCAAAGAAGTACATCTTCATTGGATATGGAGGTGATAAGATGGGCTACAGGCTTTGGGATTCTGAAAACAGAAAGGTAGTCCGAAGCAAGCATGCAGAGTTCAATGAAGCAGAACTGTACAAAGACAGAGAGGTGGAAAAGTCAAAGGTTCAGAAGGAAACAATTGAGTTTAGTGTTTAAAATCAGAAGAACAATTCTGCTGCAGAACCAGTGGCAGATTCTGATGATAACACAGAACCAGAGACTGAAGATGGTGAGGGTGAAGAAACAGTGGAAGTTTCTGACAGTGGGAGTTCAGGGTCTGAAGACGAACATTCACCACAACAGCCTTCGGTAAGAAGATCAACCAGAGTTTCTAGACCACCGAACAGGTACAGTCCCAGCCCTTCTGTCAACTACATTCTCTTGACAGAAAATGGTGAACCAGAAAGTTATACTGAAGCTGTCAAGTTGAAGGACTCGTTCCAGTGGGAGCAAGCTATGAAGGATGAAATGAGTTCACTAGAGAAGAACAAGACTTGGGTTCTTGTTAAGCTTCCGCATGACAAGAAAGCTCTTCATAATAAATGAGTTTTCAGGGTCAAGGATGAACAAGATGGATCTAAACGGTATAAAGCCCGTTTAGTGGTCAAGGGTTTTCAACAGAAAAAGGGGGTTGATTATGATGAAATCTTCTCTCCAGTGGTGAAGATGACGTCCATCAGATTAGTTCTAAGCATTGTAGCAGCAGAAAATTTACATCTAGAGCAGCTAGATGTAAAGACAGCGTTTCTACATGGTGACCTTGATGAAGACATTTATATGGCACAGCCTGAGGGGTTTCAGGTTGTTGGAAAAGAGAATTGGGTTTGCAAGCTGAAGAAGATTTTATATGGTCTAAAACAAGCGCCAAGGCAGTGGTACTTGAAGTTTGATGATTTCATGGTGAGAACCGGTTACAAGAGATGTGAAGCCGATCACTGCTGTTATCTGAAGAAATTCAAGAATTCGTATATCATTTTACTTCTGTATGTAGATGATATGTTGATTGCAGGATTAGACATGAATGAGATCAACAAGTTAAAGAAGCAAATGTCCAAAGAATTCGAGATGAAGGATTTGGGTGCAGCTAGACAGATACTCGGGATGAGTATCACCAGGAGCAAGAAAGATGGCTCTCTGACACTATCCCAGGAAAAGTACATCGGGAAAGTGTTAGAGAAATTCGGTATTAACAATGAGAAGACCAAGCCAAGAAACACACCCTTGGGGAGTCACCTCAAGCTTACTAAAGATCAGTGTCCCAGAACAGAAGAAGAAAAAGCTGACATGGCTAGAGTTCCGTATGCATCTGCAGTAGGTAGTTTGATGTACGCTATGGTGAGCACAAGACCTGACATAGCACACGCAGTCGAAGTTGTCAGTCGCTTTATGTCAAATCCGGGAAGAAAACATTGGGAAGCAGTTAAATGGGTGCTTCGTTATTTGAAAGGAACTTCAAAGATGGGGCTATGTTTCAAAGGAAAGGATTCAGTTCTCAGAGGTTATACAGATGCAGACCTAGGTGGCTGCAAAGAAACATTTAAAAGCACCACAGGTTTTGTTTTCACAGTGGGAGGAACTGCAGTTGGTTGGATGTCCAGGCTCCAGAAAAGTGTGGTTTTGTCCACAACAGAGGCAGAATACATGGCTATAGCTGAAGCTAGTAAAGAGCTAGTATGGTTGAAAGCCTTTCTGGAAGAGTTAGGGAAGAAGCAGACTGAGTACCTGCTGCACTGTGATAATGAAAGTGCAGTGAAACTTGCTAAGAATCATGTGTATCACAAGAAGACGAAGCACATCGGAATAAGGTATCACTTCGTGAGAGGATTGGTTGCTGATGGCACAATCAACTTGAAGAATATCTCAGGTGCTAAGAATCCAGCGGACATGTTCACCAAATGTGTAACGTTGGATAAGCTGAAGCTATGCGTGGCTTCAGCTGGTCTCCAGGAATAATGTTGAGGAGACCAGGGTAACTAGGAAGGAGCTAAGATCAAAGGGGAAATTATTTACAGGAGTACAGAAGAGATGATGCAGTTCGTGATCCGAAGACACCAAGTGGAAGATTGTTAAAGATATGTTGTCTTCTACTTTCGGTGGATCACAGTGATGTTGTCTTCCACTTTGGATCACAATAATGATGTCTTCCACTTTATGTGGATCATACTACTGATGGTTCATATTGAAGATTGTAGTGTATAAATAGATCTCTTGTACTCGTATCTAAATGTACCTCTGAACAACACTGAATAAATATATCCTAGTTACCCCTGTGGACGTAGGTTGCAGTGTAGCGACCGAACCACGTAAATCCTTGTGTTCATGTGAGTGTGTGAAGCTTCCGCGTGTGTATTCCTAACATCTATGGGTAACATATAACCTTTTTTTCATTTTGGAATATGTAATTATGAATGTGTTATATTTATAAAACATCTTTATTAATTTGAAACTTTAAATACAAACTAACAATTTTGAAAAACCAAAGTATAAAAATTGACTCAAACCGGGCTATCAGATCACCAAACTGCTAAAATTGGTCTAATAACACTACATTGATCTGTTTGTAATGTGAGTTGTTTTCTACGATTAACTTACTAAGAATTTTGGCGCAGTTTTTTTTACCAAATGTCTTTTTTTTATGAAATTTATCTACAAAAGATTCCTCTTAAGTTTATAGTACTTTTTCAAAAATATATTCTTTCGTAATCTTTTACTTTGCATTAGCAACTTCTACATCAACAAATCAATAAAATGAATTCCTAAAGAAGGTGATGATCGGTGATGACAAGCAATTAACAACATGATGACAATTTTTAACAATTCATTTCCAAAATATGCAAGTTCAAATTATCAGAGGCGGATCCAGCCCACATTTGTGGGTTTTGTGGGTTCCCAGGAACCCAGTGCGTTTGGAAAAAAATGAAAAAAAAAATAGTGAGAACCTTATAAAATTTAGAAAAAATTAGTGAGAGTTAAAGAGAATTTAGCAAAAAGAACCCATTAGAATAAAATCTTGGATCCGCCACTACAAATTATCATCAAATCACAAGCCTTAATAAAGATGTTATTCACTCATTTATAAGAATGTTAAGGGGGATGTATATTTTATGTTATGTACAATAGATAAACAATTGGATGAAAACTTTGACTGAACACATACAATTCATATATAATAATAACTAGTATTAAGTACCTCGCGTTGCGGTAGGGGAGTAAAACTTGATACGGTTTTACAAACATTTTTAACCTATTAAATTTTTTACTATTATTTTGTTTCGGTTTACCCTTATACTTCATTTACTTAAAAATCATTTTTACGTGCATATTTTATGTACGGTAGGTATAAATATGATTTGTTCTACATTCGACGTAAACTTTATTTATAGACGAGTCAGGTCAAATATAATACGTTTTCGTTTAAAGAAACCATTTTACGTGCATATTTTTATGTACGTTTTGGTATAAATTCAAGTTGTTCTACATTTCGACGTATATATAAATTTATAATGTTTTCACTTTGCATTTTTGTCTAAAGTGTACAAACACCATTTAAGCATGAAATACAATCACATTAAGCCTATTATGTTATAAATTAGAGTTAATTGCCATTTTAGTCCCTGTGGTTTGGACCATTTTGCCACTTTAGTCCAAAGGTTTGATTTTTAACATCTGGATCCAAAAAGGTTTCATCGTTGCCATTTTAGTCCAACTGACTTAACCCCATCCGTTCACCTCTGTTAAGTCAGGAGCAATTTGGTCATTTCTCTTATTATTTTAATGAAACCTTTTTATTTAAAGTTAATATATAAATATATAAATTCAGTCAATACAAACCGTAAACATAGTCTCTCTCTTTGAACTTTCTCTTTCTATGAACCACCACCGTGTTGCCATCTCTACCACCACCTAAAACCACCATCACCTAAAACTACTCCTGCTAGTTCCTCTTATCCGACGGCCACCAAGTTCCACTAATAACAACCATCTCCGGATGGTTCCTCATCTTATATAAACCCTAAACATCACAATGAATCACTCACAAACCACAAACAACAACTACAGAGAATATTAACAACACTTCATTTCAATCTCTCTGATATCCAATGGCTCGTACCAAACAAACCGCAAGGAAATCCACTGGAGGAAAGGCTCCGAGAAAGCAACTGGCAACAAAAGCAGCAAGGAAGTCGGCACCGGCGACCGGAGGAGTGAAGAAGCCGCACAGGTTCAGGCCTGGAACCGTCGCATTGAGAGAGATCAGGAAGTACAAGAAGAGCAATGAGCTTTTGATCAGGAAGCTTCCGTTCCAGAGGTTTGTGAGAGAAATTGCTCAGGATTTTAAGACAGATCTGCGACCCACCAATACCATCGTAGATCTGAATCACCTTTCTCTCTATGTCTCTAAACCTCGTGGGTAGCCGATTTATGCCCTTACGAAACTTGGAGAGGTAAATTAAGCCACTTGAGTTTCGCCAGAGCTCGCAGGATGACGGTGGGTCACCGGATCTAACCACCGTCGTCACTTGATCTTTGTTAAAATCCCCCACAAAAAGAAGCAGGTGTGGTCACGAGCCACCACAGTCCCTAACAGGTGGTTATCATCGTGGTAACTAGAATGGTGGTGGTGGTGTGGTGGGTGGTGGTGAATGGTGGTGTGTGAGAAAGAGGAAGATAGATGAAGTTTTTTTTTATGAAAATAACATATATATATATATATATATAACTGATTAAATGGGTAGGTTTAATGAAATTAGGAAAAGACCAAATTGTCCCTGACTTAACAAAGGTGAATGGATGGAGTTAAGTCAGTTGGACCAAAATGGCAACGATGAAACCTTTTTGGATCCAGATGTTAAAAATCAAACCTTTGGACTAAAGTGGCAAAATGGCCCAAACCACACGGACTAAAATGACATTTAACTCTATAAATTAATAGTTATACTTTTTGTCTAAACTGTATAAAACACAATTCAAACATGAAGTACAATCAAATTAAGCTACAAATTAATAGTTACATATAATATAGGGTCTTGTTTGTAATTTCTTATGTATACCACCAAGTTATAACCATTTGTCTATATTAATTATCCGTAAAGACGAGACAAGTCAATTAGTCAAATAAAAAAAATATTGATATTTTATATCGTTCTCATACCATGAACACAAATTTAAGAAGGTAAATACTTTGTTATCTTGAGTTTCATCAAACTGAATCAAAGAATTATCTAAACATTCAATTTTCAAATCGAAACTCTAAAACTATAATAAGATGATAAGCACTATAACAGAATAACAATAAACTCGTATCCATCTCTAACGTATAAAATAAAAGCAATCTGCAATCCATATGTTTACATCTCCATAAACACAAATTCTTTTACCCAAAGAAAGGCAAATGGGGTTGATTGGAGACGACGATTACGATTACTTGTATAAAGTAGTTCTTATCGGTGACTCAGGTGTCGGTAAATCTAACCTTTTGTCACGATTTTCCAGTAACGAGTTCAGCCTCGACTTCAAGTCCACGATCGGGGTTGATTACGCTACTCGTAGAATTCAACTTGGTGGCCAGGTCATCAAGGGCCAAATCTGGGACTCCGCTGGACAAGAAAGGTAACAATATTTTGTGCACACTATCAAGATATTTATGTTATTATGTATAAAACTTGTTAAACAACTAACAATATATATGTGACAGACTTAAAAAAATTTAAGTCCTCACGTCATAAACCTAACATAAAATTTGTAACTGTTTAGCTAAATATGTCGGGTTAATAAATGTTGTTGATTTTCTTACATCTAGATACCGAGCCATGACGAGCCCTTACTACCGAGGAGCTCTGGGTGCATTAATCGTGTACGACATCACCCGAAAAGTAACATTTGAAAACGTGGAGCGATGGCTAAGGGAGCTTCGAGATCACACGGACCAAAACATTGTGGTCATGCTTGCTGGCAACAAGGCTGATCTAGCTCACTTAAGAGCCGTTCCAACGGAGGAAGCCAAGGCGTTTGCTGAAAGAGAGCACATGTTTTTTATGGAAACATCGGCTCTCAAGGCGATAAACGTTGAAAAAGCTTTCACCCAGTTATTGTCGCGGATCTATCAGGGTAAGAGCCCAAAGGCGCTTGGTGTGGCTAACGACCCCGAGGTTGTACCAAAGGGACAAATGATTAATATTGGAAGTAAAGATAATCAAGTGTCTACTGTGAAGAAAGTCGCGTGTTGCTCTACGTGAGAGTTTGAAAACCACAATTACAAGGAGAAAGAAACGATGTTATGGTTTAGGGTGAATATTAGTGTTATTATTAGCAAGATTTCCTTTTAGACTCTTTGTTATGTCATTAAGCTTTAGTTTTAATCTACATTCTACACAATGGACTAGCATGATTTTTTAACTATGAGAATTAGATCATATAAAACACAGGTTGCTTGTGACATATGACTTTCAAGGGGTTAGGGTGGGAGCGGCACCATTCGATGACCCCTTCGGTGAGCCTGTTTGCCAATCGGGAAGACGCCGCCAACAAGCTTTCGGTGACCGGTGAAGTGGTTAAACGGTGAGTAGTCACCAATCAAAGAGGGGAGGGAGAGGGGGCTAATGGTGGGCCTCACTCTTTTCCAATCACATATTTATTTGTTTTTTTTTTATTTTTTTTTTAAATAAAAAATTGTTTTTGTAAAGCAGCTCTAGTGATTGAGTGTAAAATAGGGAGTGAAGAGTAGAGTTGACATAACATGGGATTATTGGCTATGAAAAATGTTTACCACTCCCAATTTAGGGAGCATCCCTTTCACCCTTTAAGGATAAAACACTAGTGGAACTATGGAAGTTGGATTTATATATAAGACTATAAGACATTTGTTTTAGGGACTCAAGCACTTAACACGGCTTAACCTGTTGAAGGTTACAAACATCTTTTTTCTTAACGGCAAATTTGATTTTTTACTCTTTGCAAACTTGAAATCATGACCTTCCCAATTTAGGTGTTTCTAAAAGCTTTGCTTCTCCAGTTAATGAATACAAACATGTTGGGTCAGGCATTCGTTTTTTAATGGTTAAGCACCATACTTGCTTTTAATGGTTCAGACCTCTTACATGTTCAACATTTAATGATTCAGACTTACTAGTTTAGCACTTACCGATTCAGAAGTTGTCACACAACCCTTAAGTGGGATTTTGTTGGGATTTAGAGGATGAAAGAATGATTGATAAAAGTTATAATATAATGAGTCGTTACCCATTAACACTCTTTAGACCATGCGTATTGCGTAGTGGTGTATTTTTAGGTGCGTTTTGAGAAGGAAACGCCCCAACCACGCCCATACATGGCCTCTGTGGGCTTTTTTTTTTTTGACAAAATATGCTTTTGGCATTGTATTTTCCACGCCCAAGATGAAAACATTTGACCAATCAGTGTTTTAGTTGAATATTATTTGTTTTATTAATTAGAAAAAATAATAATTGGGTAATTATGGGAGTGACACGCGTCGAACAACGCCCAAGGGTGAGGACATTATCTCACTACGCCTTTTTCTTCAAAACGCCTCTTGGCTGACTAGGACGACAAGTGGCAGACAACGCAAAGGGTGGGGCATTATTCACCCTTACCACTACGCATGGTCTTATTATAAAATAGAGTTAATTACATAGTTAGTCCCTGTGGTTTGCACAAAGTAACATACTTAGGTACTAATAGTTTAAAATCACATTCTATGGTATTAACTTTTCATTTTGTAACGTTTGGAGGTATTAACATATTATGTAGTTTTAAAATCACATCTTATTAGTAGCTAAATATGTTATTTTGTGCAAACCACAAGGACTAACTATGTTAATATCCTAGAAGTTAATACCCCAAATGTTACAAAATGAAAAATTAATACCCTAGAAGGTGATTTTAAACTATTAGTACCTAATTATATTATGAGAAAAATGCCCGGATAGTCCCTGTGGTTTCACCTTTTTTCACCTATAGTCCCTATCTTTCTAAAACTACTTAAATAGTCCCTGTGGTTTTCCGTTTTGTTCTCGGATAGTCCCTGGGTCTAACTTCAGTTACTTTTCTCTGTTAAAATGATGTGAAATGACAAACTATGTAATTAATTCTATAAAATATAAACAAATTCAATTTTAAAAAAGTTAAACGATGATCGATCAATGGGTAATCGACGGCTGCTGATGTGACACGTGGCAAATGTAAGAGTGACTTGTTAATAACTTTTTTCAAGCAAACAAAAGTACATATTTTGAAAGTCAAAAATATGAAAGCAGTTGCCTGCGTAAGGAACATCTGTGGGTCCCACTGACAAGACAAAAGGACGATGAAACATATATTTTCTCTCTCCCACATAACCCAAACCTATACGGATAGAAAAGGTGGTCCATGGCCCCCGCGAAAAAGTCGAGGGGTTTGTCTGCAACTTTTATAAATTAGAGGGGGGTGACCACCGGCTTTTCTTTTTTCTTCTGTCCAAACTTTCCATTCTGCGCTACGAACAGTTGTACTCTGATGTACAAGTACATTCTCTCATTCATTTCTTTTTCTCCTCAACACGTGACACACACGTGTATATATAATAAATTTAGCATAAGATCATGATTAGTATTGGTCTTTCTTAATAATATACACAAATATAAATTTAACATAAGATCATAATTAGTATTGGTCTTTGTTAAAGTATAAAGTTCAAGCATATATAATCACTTATTTTTATGTAATAATAATATATTTAAAAGTTTAAAAAAAATAATAAGAAAAGGCTCATCTGAGGTTTGAGAGTAAGAAAAACTAAGCTGAAACTTGATGCTCTATGTTTAAGAGACCCCTAGTTTTTTAGGGTTTGGCTGTGTTTGGTTCTTCGTATTCGATTACAATTCGCCAGCTCTCAGTCTCTCGATGATGTTCTTATGAAATTATATTTGTGATTTTGTGTTTTTTTAGAATCGTATATATTATCACGTGTTAGAACTTTAAACCAAAAATATACTTTTACTAGGTTATTCCCCGGGTAGATACCCGGGTAGGAAAATTTAAATTACAATCAAAAGATGCTTAGATCAATCGGGCTGGAAAATTTAAATTATATTAATTATAAGTGTATCAATAAAAGTAATGCAAATAAAATGTGATTAGGTATGAAGTTTTCTTTATAAGCCGTGTACAAAAACATCAAGAAAAAGACAAATAATTTTACATTTACAATTTACTAAAAGTAACATGAGATTAGTCCACTCTTTACTATCGATCTTCGCAATGGACGTATTTGAAGCTGTAATAAAATTTAAAAATGACTTTAATAATATAATAATCATATAAACAAAAATGATATTAGCAGCCAGCTTACAACCAAGAAAAACAATGAGAAATTTTGTTTTTTTAGTTTTGGTAATGATAAGCAAAAAATAAAAGTAACACAATCAGCTACCTCTAGGTGTTTTGTCCAACGTAATGACGTATGTTGCCGTATAGGCTATCACTTGGCAATTGTGATTTGTGGTCGACAAATTGTTAACTTGTTATGATTTTGGGTTTGCAAAAGCCTTTTAATCAATGTATCACATATTTGAATGACCCAAATTGTACTTAGACTTTTGCAAACCCAAATTGTTAACTTGTTATAATTTTTGAATGACTGCAAGCTATACTTTGTTTGAACCATGTGTTCACATATTTGAAAGATAAAAATAAGTTATCTTATATAAAAGTGCATTCGGCAGTAAAAGAGACTCTAAGTTTCAATTACTCAAATTACTTAAAATAAGACGATTTAAAAAAATAAATACATTGTTTAGTGGAAAAAAAAATTAAATCGCTCTAAAAATAGCCTCCCATGTACTTCATTTTCATCTCGTGCAAGCCCTAGAATATCATATAGTACATGATCTTCATTTTCTTCTGACGCTGGTAATAATCGTATCCCAAGTCCCATCTTCCTTGCAGCCACCTCTTCTTCAGCAACTCTTTTCTTTTTGACTCTGTTGATTACATAATAATATAATAGATATTATCACCCGGGATTGCTTCCCGGGCTCGTGAAGTTATTTATATCAAAAACTATTTATGATTAATACATAATTAAAATCATACAAAATGTATGACATCCTAAATATCTTGGCTATAAAAAGTTATAAACTTTTCATAAACTTAATTACGGGTTGTGAAGGCGTAATAAAATTTATATTAAATGTCTTCATTGGTTTGTGTGAGTAAGCGTGACATTTTTTTAATGTAGTTGATTATTTTCAAATAAGTAGTATTGATCAAACAAATATCTCGATCTTTAACGTGATAATTGATAGTATTGTTTTTGTTACCAACTAATCATAATTTACTTTACTCATTTATTTGCTCATTCAAATTTTTTATTCTTCCTCATCTATTTGCCCATTTCCCAAAAAATTAACGCATGCCAAAACACATACTCGTTGATCCCTATTCGCCAACTGTTTAGTGTTTACAACAAATATAATATATACATTTAGAATTAATTAATTAATAATAACAAACATAATATTTAATAACATATCTTTTTTGTGACCAAGCAAAGGAGATGAATTTACTACAAAACCTCAAACTACATCTTAGCCAGAAGCCAAGACCGAGGATACAACCCCAAAAAACACAAAAAAACACACACATAACAAAAAAAAACAGAGCTAAAACCCACTAATGCTCGCGCGTTGCGGCGGGTATCCCGACTCATCGTCACTTTCTAAATATGACTCTTATACGGTTCATAAACAAATGAAATGCAATGTGAACAGATAATCCATCAACAACTTAAAAACTTGAATTAAAGAAAACAAACTTTTGACATATTAATAAGTACCACTAAGTTTGCCTTGATAGAATTCAGCCACTTAATCTCTGTAGCCAAAATATAATAAGTACCAGTAAGTTGATAGAATTCAACCACTTAATCTCTGTAGCCAAAATAGAATTCAGTCCTCGATTGTCCATAATTTATTCACCTTGACTTTTGTACCCTCCACACGTCAAGAGTTCCTATACGTCATACCGAGCATAAACGCCAGATAAAAATACGGAAAAGTAAGAACTTATGAAGGAGAGAGGACATAAAAAGAAGCAAAGGCCTACTTTTGACATGTTTACATAATAATAGGCCGATTTAGACTATATTTATTCTATTCGTCATACATGTACTGTCAATCAAGATTAAAGTTGCCAAAGTATTTTATAGTACTTCAAACACTTCCAAAAGGCTCTGTATAAATATAGTTATATGATCACTTTGGAATTATAGTTGTTGTAATCTAAATTAATATATTAATTATTAAAGATAATTTAATATATTAATTGAAAAAGATGGACAAAGCATAGGCCAAACCGACTGGTATGGATCCATTCTGACCCGTTAATCCGTTACCCAGTCTGCCCATTTGCCACCCCTAAAAAAATAAAAGAAATAAAAGCATTAAAAGTCTTGAATGAAATCTCACAATTTAGTCCCACACTAAAAAATCGGCCGTTGGGAATAATGATCAGCTTCAAATCTCCATCATCATTGCATGATTGATACTGTATTCAATTTGTATTAATAAATTGAAACCGAAGGCTGAATATGTGGAAAACTTACATTCCATTGAAGTTGCCAATTGAATGTCAATTATTACTATTGGATGAGGCACAGTATCTTCATGGTGGTATTTATGTGGTCCACATCCGCACAGCAACGCAGTGATGATGCTCGCGTGTTGTCGCGACTATTATCTTTTTTTGACGCACGTTGCTTTTTACACCATAACTAACCACAGAATGCGCCCGCTGTATCAATAAGCTATAAAGTGCTGCTCCTTGTGGCTGCATTGGAAGAAAAGTAAAGTTTTTTCTTTGTTAGGATTATAGCATAAAAATTAATGTTTTTAAAAAACTACCAGACGGTCCAGACTAAAATAAGATTTAAAAACTATACCTAATAGCCTAAATCACAAAACTACAACACATCGAAAGAAACTACAATCACCAAATCATAAACAAAAATGAACAAATTTACCAAAACTCAAGTGACATTTGACCTGTAATAATAATAATTATAATAAATTTAAAATGTACCACATATCTATAGATGTTACGTTGCTTTCGTAACGTGGTTTTTTTAGAAGCTTTCGATGGTTTAGTATAAGTGCAAATGCCCACTCAATATCGGCACCAAATATCGGCACAGAAATGAGACAAAACATTGCACATAAATGAGACAAAACAAAAACTCCGTTTCTACATACTTAATTTGCAATAATTTGATCTAGAAAAACATACCCACACGGAAAATCCAATAGATCACAATAACATTAACGAAAAGAAATCTTTTGAGTACCATGTAATCAGGAATAAAATTGGAAAATGATAAAATAGAGAAAAGGGTGGACACAAACAGAAAGCGGAAAAAAGGTACAATACTTGTCATAGGTTATGTGGTGTTTTAGACTTTAGAAATACAGATTCTTCATGCGGTTATCCGATTATTAAGAGCTCAAATAGTTGACTTTGAGTTATCAAAAGAAAGCAACAATTATTCACCCACCGTAACTCTAAATCGGACCGGTTTGCATACCTTTTTGATCATTATGTCAATTTTGTAGCTGTGTAGGTAAAATGTAATATATTATAATGTCTCGGCTTTTTGAAACCCATGATAATACATCTGACGCCTCTTCCGACTTTTTCTTCAATCGTTCTTCCTTCATTCTGAATATAATTTTAAAAATCGAACTTAATCATATATCCATCTAGAGCTGACAAAACAAAATAATACAGGGGTGGACTTAGAGTGTTAACAGGGGTAGCACGGGCTACCCCTCAACCTCGTCTCCGTAATGTAAAAATATCCCTTAACTCTATTTCCGTAGTGTAAAAATATACTTCAACTCCGTTTCCGTTATATAAAGGATACCCCTGATCCTAAAAAAAAATTAGGATACCCCTAACTTTTTAGGCTAGTTCCGCCACTGAAATAATACCAGTAGTCTAAACACGAAAACTAAAAATCAACTTTTTTACCAAACAGTTTGAGATTATTTTATAAAAAAAAAAAAAAAAAAAAAAGTGATAACATACTACTTGCTAGTATCTACATGTCTGCCTCAAACAGAAACCAAAACTAAATCAGCAACGGCGTTCACTAACTAACTAAACACGAAAACTAAAAATCAACTTTTTTACCAAAAAAAGAAGCGGGCAGTCGGTTAGTAACACATACCCGAACACATGTATAAAAATTTAAGCGGTCGGAACAGCAGCAGCAGCATCCTCCCGTCCTTCAATCCGCCACCCGCTTCTTCCACAAGCTTCTTCTTATTCTTCTCAATCGCATTCGCCACTTCCGCCGACATATACCCGTTTACCATTGTTGAGTAAAGGGGTTAAACAACTCTGTTTATTTCAGAAGTTGGAACTCCTTTTGCAATTCCCATTTTGTAGCACTTGCCAAGATTCCAACCTCACAATTTCAAACACAAAAATAAAATAAAATGAAATAAAATAAAATAAAAAATACATAAAATCCAATTTCTTCGGATTATTATTTTTCTTTAAATGATTGCACAACCATGGAATCTATCTAATTGTAATAGAAAAAAGGTTTATCATTGTTTTATAACCTGAACAAAAGCCGATATGTTCCTTCACAACCAAATACAGTTGTCTGTAACTTGCTGCAGCACACACTTACTTCAACACGCAAGTAGAAATCATTTCTTCACTAAGAATTAGGTTTTTGGTTTTCAGTGACCTAAACATATATAAGGGTTATTTATGTTATATCCAAAATGGTTAATTATAATAACCTATGTCGAAGAAAGGTAAAGAGGAACCAACATACCAGGTCATTGTTACAACTTTTTTTCAAATCAAGAACCCTGCTGGCAACCGTCTAGTTCAAAATGATCATCTGTACAAGGTAAATTGATTTGAAATTTTCATCAGATCCATGGTTTTAATTCGTGATTCCCTCACCTTCTCTGAGGTATATGAATTCGGATTAGCAAGATATTCAACTAAAAACAAATAAAACAATCACGCTACAACTAAAATACAAAGCAACACATGAAAAGAAATCAAGCATATCACTGGAAAGGAAAAGCAACTACTACCTTCTAACTACAAGTCGTGTCTCTTGTTTCGTCTTCTTCAGATACGATCCAGATGAAAATTTGTTATCATGTGTCCGCCATTTAGCCACTGCGAAGGGCTGAGATGAATGATCAGCACCAAAATCCCTAAAAATTCAATAGCTTACACATAAAGATCTTTATATTATATTTCATAATCTAAAACAAAACAAAATCAAAGTGCTCATGTTCTACAAACCCTTCTTCCATCTTTACCTTATCTTCAACCAAGATTTGAAAAATGAATTTAAACCAACATCTCACTTCAAACGCTGTAGAAATCAGAAATTCAAACAATCGATCAAACTCCCTAACAAAATAACAAAAAAAAGTGAAATTGATTGCAAACCCTAAAATTTTTTTATCATTCTTAATCTTCAAGTGTATAAGCATCACCTGCATAAATGACCACCCTCATCAACTCCACCACCAGCAACACCTTCAATATTGTGCATAGATATAAAAAAGTTTAAATGCATCAACATACTAAGCTTATAACTCGCTTCCTTCTCGGTTGATTTGTTACTTTGACTGCCATGGGGTGCAACCCTCGAGTCACATGCGCTTCTTCGTTCCTGAAACATGAGATAGTTTTTTAAGCATATTAACAGAAGTTGTTATTCGTACTTATTGAAAAAAAGGTCCAGAAGTGTCCTGACCTAACCCGATCCGTAACAAATATTTCTAGATTTTTCTACTTAAACTTGTTTATGTCTGTCAGCCAATCGTGCCAGCCTGCCTAATTTTCATAACAGGGGTTACAAATGTAGGTATTTTATCTCAACGTTGTCTTTACAGAGAAGTATATAGTTTTAGGTTCACTTGTTCAGTATTTAGAAATGTAGGTATTTTAATGTATACAAATATAGCAAATCGACATTTGTGAAAATAAAAAAGCAGCCTGTAGTTGAAAAGAGGAAAAGGTTACATGCTCCACAAACTAATAGGTAGTCTTAATATATGAAACATAGAAAGAAACTATTTCATAAGCATAAAAACCAAGCTATACGAAAAAGCTTGGTGCCTTCTACATCTGAAAAAACAAATAGCAACCACAGTCAAACATCATAACTCACCATATTGTAGCCATATATTAGTGAAATTCAGAAAAATAAACGATTCTACAGGTGTCGGTTCTTACCAAGTTGCCGGAGAAAGCTTGTTTAGGCCCTAGATCACCGGAATCCCAGGCCAATAAAAAAAAACTCAAATCAATCACAAGTCTGGCACCTATTGCAAAATAATTTAGTTCTCGATCTTTGATTCAATTGTTCTTCAATGCTTAAATGGCTTTTCCCAAATCAAACACATATAAACAAAAAAAGAAAGAAATTAGATCTAACTTGAGTCCTACCTGGTACCTATCATACTGATACGACAATCATAAAATGATAAACGAATAATAAATTCATTACATCAGTAGATGACTATGTAATCGAGACAAATAATTATTATAAAAACAAAAAAGACGGATTTTTCTACTGAACAGCGTGATCGGTATAACCGCACTGGAAAAGATTTTGCAATCTACACTCCAGTGAGAAAACGAATGGTGCGATGCTTGAAGGTGGCTAGGGTTTCAATGAGAAATCTTCCCCTGTAATCAACAATCTTCAATGTTTCACCACTGGTATAGAGAAGAGAGATGGAGTATATCTAATTAAAAAATTGTTATGTAAATGGTAAACCAAAAGGAGAAGAATATTGAAGGCTACATTTTAGAAAGAACAAAATTAACAACAATATTAATAGTCACGAACAAAATAATTTAATACCTGATGATGCTATATTCAAGATCGTTGACTCAAGATCATGACTATTTTCTTCATAGAATGTGAAACCTAGGGTTTTACAAAGGATATAAATTTGCAATCAAGTTGTTCTATAACAAATCGTATGGAAAAAAACAAAGAAAAAAGAATCGATTAGAAGGTGTATTAACAATTAGCAAAATGATAGAAATTACCTAATGATTATAAATAAGATATCAACGAAGATTGCTGCGGAATTGATAAAGAGGGTTCTGGCGTGAAGGAGAAGAATGAGGCGTCTGAGAGATTTAGGGTTTTTAGATGGTTTATATACATGGGTCATAAAACGGGTCGGATTAGCAAAACGGGGCTTCACTAATGAAAAAAGCGGACCCGGGATTTTCCCGCCAAAAAGCAAAATTTAGAGGGCTCCTAGCTTGACACATCAGCAAAAATTAACACATTTATTATATATAATAGATAATAGATATGGAAATTACCGGCCTTGATTTAAAAGTCCACTTTAAGCCCCAAAAGATTGAGCTCACCTTAATATTTTACACGTTATGTGTTAGTGTTTTTAGAAGGGACGGTGGCATGTGACTCTCTCTACCACTTCACTCTCTCACTTCCATACGTAATACGTTCTATATCAATTCACCATTTTGTCCCTCCACCAGACGACACCCACTACCTTTAAAAACACAAAAACTTGTGCCTTCCGTGTTCATCTATAACTTCTTTACTGTAGATTGTTTTCATTCTTTTTAATAACACAAATATTGAAAATAATTTCTTATTTATCTGAAAATCCTTTTTTTATATTGTAATTTTATTTAAGTTTTGGTATTTTTCTCTTAGGTTTGGGGTGTGGTATAAAGTCCCTAGCCACAACAGCATCACGTCAACGCCATGTCACATATGGGGCTTTAAAGCTCTCCCTTTAACTTGCATGTAATGGTTTAAAACTCTTTTAAAGCCCCATATTAAAAAAAATACAAAAAAAGAAATAAAAAGGAAAAGATTTAATTGGTTGAAAAGAATGGCCCCACCTGCACCCTTTAGCGTGCTCGTTGACGAAGTTATTCATGGTTTCATAGCTTTACCCAAGCCTAGGAAGACACGAGCGGACTATGGATCGCAGGCTATCCCTTTTTGCACTAACGTAGGGATCTAATCGCCAACTACATACATTTTTGTATCATGGGATAGGGAATCAAATCATTTGTTTAAATATGTCACCTTGATTTTATATTGTTAACTTTAGTTGTTTATGGACAACAACTTTATACATACTTAGAATTTACTAAACATTATAATGAGTGTTCAAAAACTGTTAAAAGTGATCAAACTGTCGAATACAAGTTGAACATAATTACCAGCTCGACATAAAAATTATGTCCAAATCTATGAAATGGAACCCTAAACACAAGGGAAGTCAAGACAAAGTAAAGCATCAAATTATCCATGCAAAGGGATAACAAGGGGTTGGATTTTAATGTATGAATGTTGCCCTAAAAGGGATGTATGTAAAAACACCCATATTACATATTTAGCCATTTAGGTAATTGGGTTAACCTCTTATTTATGTACTTTATATCAACACCATATGTGCCTCCAATATAAAAGTTAGATTAGGAGTTAATTACACAGATGGAACCTGTGGTTTATAAGTTTCGCCTTTGGTTACTAACTTTTTTTTAACAGGTTTGAGGCTTGTGATTATCAGTTTGTAACGAGTTTGGGTATTAACACTAACTTTTGTTAATTTTTCTGTTAAATTTGCGTGGAATGACTAAAATACCCTTTTTGTAACTACAAGGACCATTTGTATAATAAATCATTGATTAATTACAGGGACCATTTTTGTAAATTCTTAATTCTCCTATATATTAATTTTCCTAGGAAATGAACAGTAACTTTTAAGTTTTATTATTTTAACACTATAATAACTGTTATCTTTTTTACTTTTTAAGTTTGATAAGCTTGGTGTTAACCGGTACTTGTATCAAAAATACCGGTTCGTTATCGGTACATGAAGGTAAAAACCAGCATCAGCCTGGTACATAAAATGCCAAAAGTCGGTACCGGATTGAGTTTGATAATCTTATAGTTTGAGAAATTTGGTACTGCTACCCAGTACTATTTGCTCATCCCTGATCACGGGCACCGTACGAACAACAACGGTATCGTACAACTTTTTTTTTAGTTTCGGGGGTAGGGATGAGTTCGGTGCCAACTGATACCGAAACGGTATTGGTACCGAAAATACCAGTTATGGTATCGGTATATGAAGGTAAAAACCGGTAGCGAACCGGTACCAGGAACGCCAAGGTAAAAACCGGTAGCGAACCGGTACCGAAAATACCGGTTACGGTATCGGTATATGAAGATAAAAACGTCAGTACCGAACTGGTACTTAGGATCTTTCGGTTCAGGAAATTCGGTACCGGTACCCATTACTATTTGCTCATCTCTGACTACGGGTTTCTACCGAACAACATCATTACCATACAACTTTTTTAGTTGATTTTATTTCGGTTTTTTTTAGTGTTTTATTTTACATTTTCTTTTTATTCTTGTCAGCGATTATGTGTGCAATTCGCTCGTAGTGATTTCAAACACATATAAACACAGACTAAATAACAAAATAAGTTCGCCGCAACTCGGCGACGGTTTATATAACTAGTTTAAATAAAAACAAAAGGGTCCCTGTTGGCCACCATGGATATACATCGGGAAATCTTGTTCTTGGTTAGTATTCTATATTTGAAGTTGTCTTTTGAGACCAGAAATGAAACTAGTTCGGGTTTAAACAATTAGAAATGGGTTCGGATTAAAACGATTTGGTTGATCTGCAAACAAGTATTTGTTTCATTTCCTTTTGAATTTCTTTTAAAGGCAAATTTCATATGTTTTCTGGTGTGACAAATTTCCTAATCCATTTTTCTTTTTCTTTGAAATTTTCCTTAAAGAAAAGTATATAATTAAATATTAACTTGTTTTTGTAAATAAAACGATTCAAAAGGTTATAATTATATAATAAAGTTTGGGTCACTTTTCCCGTTCACTTTTCAACAAAGTTTTTTTATGTCATCAGTGGTTTTCATGTTGGAGGGTGAAATCTCACTTCATTAGGTTCGGTAGAAATGGATTTGATCATGGTCCCTTTTGTTTTTAGAGTAAATTACAAGTTTTGTCCTTTATGTTTGCATCAAATTTCAGGCGCTGTCCTTTACCTTTAAAATTGTCAGGCGGTGTCCTTTATGTTTCAAAATCTTGCACGTTATGTCCTTTAGGCCAAACCCAGTTAGATTTTTTGGTTAAAACTGATCATGTGCAAGGCACATGAGGGCCTTTTAGTCTTTT